>CABHPP010140960.1:0-46604 GCA_902168425.1 Peromyscus attwateri | reverse complement strand
GCTTCCACATACATATATGCTCACTTACATAGACACAAACACACAAAACTTTTATTAATTCATTTATACATAAATTTATTATCGATAGTTATATCTAAAATTAAGAAAAATAATCTTAATTTTCTGAGCAGCAAACTTTGTATTGACAGCTAAAGATACAGGGATATTTAAGATAAACTTCTATTTCAATTCGAGATAGATTTTACTTCCCCTCCTGTTATGAAATTCTGAAATGTTACTCCCAAAGAATCAATATGTGACAGTTCTTTGCTCTGGGTAGGACCAATCATGAGTGAAATTATTGTTCGTTTTGCAGTTTGAGAACAATTAAAATGAGTTTACAGAGAAAGAAACATGGCACCCAAGCTGTAACCTCAGCAGCCACCTCAAGGAAGACGATGGACAAGAGAAGGAAGAATGTCATGCTGTGTGAATTAAACTGGCATGGAGGTCAGACACGTGGTGAACAAGCAGCCACATGGCCAGGAGAAGGCCATAGAGAAAGAGTAAAGAATCCTAGGCTACTAAGGAAAACATACATAGGCTCTGACCAGCATCTCAACAAGAAACAGAAGAGACAACAAAGAAAATTGTACAATTAAGGACACACTGTTGAAAGAAAATCTTCCCAGGCATAAACCCTTGTTATTTAAAAAAACAACAACAATACCTTTATTAAATCTGTAGGTGAAGTTTCAGACAAATGTTCAACTATTTATGATTCAGTTTAACCTTTGGGACAATTTGTACTGCATTTGCCTACTTTATATTAAAAAATGCTTAAGAAAGAACAGGAATAAAAAGAAGATAGCTACAATTTTAGCTTCATTTTAACACTGTCTAGCACATTTCTTCCCACCAATTACTCTTACCTCATTATTCAGATGGGCATAAAGTTATTCAGTCATGACTTCCTCCGGTGTTCATATATCACTTTCCTGACATGCCTCTGGCTGATGGCAGTGTTGATGGTCAATCCCATTCAAAATTATATACGAGTGCAAAAGATGAAGACAGCGACCGCCTGTCTTGATGATGATCTGATCCAAAGGAAGATAGAGATGACAAAGTTTATGTATTTGTATATAAGTACCCTTCCTTCATCAAAAGGCTATGTTGATTGCTACAAAACAACAATAGTTACAGAAAGGTCCCAGTAAGATAGACATGACCTCAATCTGCAAATTGCCACTGAAAGTTACTTTAATAGCTAAATAACCTCAAAGCTCCTAAGGCTAGAGAGTTATGCTCCCATTCCCTTGCTTTAATAAAATTTCTGTCCTATAAATGGTATAGAATTATTGAGATAATGACCAAATTCCAATATTGTTGCAATGCGTTCCTATGCTAAGTTTTACACATGAGTCATATGAATATTTATACATATATATATAATTAAACATATATATATATAAGATTGACAAATATATATGTATAAAATTATTGATAAATGTTACAATGCATTCTATGCTGCCTTACACATGAGTCATATGAATCTTTATACATACATATCTATATACATATACATAACTATTGACAAATAAACTCAGCCTTTAGTCTTCCATGGCAATTTGATAATAATGATCTAGAATTACTTATCATCAGTCATTTTTACCAACAATTATGTGTTTTTAAAAAAATGAATGCAATATCCATCTGTAGACAATACCCTTTCAATCTAGGAGTTAAATGTGTTAGGTTTTGTTTGCCACAAAGGAACAAAAAAACTTAGTTTCAAAAAAAATCAAGATTACCTTGAAGCCTAGAGATGGACTTGGCAGCTGAGACATCAGGACCTTGAATATTTTTTAGGAGGACTTTCATTTATTGAGTCACGTGCATGAGTTTGTTTGTTACCCATGTTCCTACCTTATGTCAAGACAAAGAGCCATGAAGCAGAATCTTGCCTGCTGATCACCCTCAGGCTGATAAAACTCTGACAGAAGGAACATTCTCTCTCATTCAGATTCCATATATAAAACATTGCAGCAGGCATAAAGGAATCTTGTGTCCAGTACAAGATAATTATTATGGCTAGGGGGAAATTACTATGGCTGACTTCCCAGACTATCCACACAGATCATAGGAGGTCAACTTAGTCAGCCATAACAACAGATACAACAAACACCTCCTGTTGAAATTGTACTTTACTTGGTAGCAAGCCCTGGCCTGTTCAAGATCTCTAGTAATATCTTAGATATTAGTGTTGTGCTCTTTCCTACCCACTATTCCTTGGTTGGTAGGAACCAACTGTGTTACCTTGTAAAACAATTGAAAACTTAATTTCTACTTACTCTTCCCCGTGTTTTTTCTACATAGTTTGAGAAACAAATGAAAAATAACAGCACATATGCATACACTTATACGCATATAGAAGCCCCCACATACTTCTGTTTACATGCTGTTGGAATTTTTATTGTTGACAGATATTTCTTTCAGGAATGTTAAAACATTTAGAAAATATGGATTTAAGTGGTAAATGACCATGAGGGCAGGCATTTTGAAGTCATGCTCTCATTGGAATAATAATCTTTGTGAAGAAGTTCAGCTAGTGTCATAGAGGATTTGATAATTTCATACTCCTCTGGTTTAAGTTGACGAGAGCCTCATTTTAATTCCCTGTCTTCCTCTAAGAATTAGTGTGTACCTTCATTTTAAAACAATGTGGAGGTTGTATAGAAGGAAAAGCAAAGCAGGGCTTTCAGGAGTTGGCTCACACATTGACTCAGGAAATGATGGGGTCTGGAAAGCCCTGACATGTGGAGGGTCAGGGAGTGAGGTGTGGCTGCAGGAAAGGAGCTGACATCAGGCCAGTCCAAAGACACGTGGACTTGCGAGCAAGAACTTCAGTTTGCATGTGGAGATGGCTGAAGGATAAGGCTCCCATTATTAAGCAGTCAGGCAGAAGGAGTCTCTGCACTCCCAGGGCAAGCCTTTCCTTCTATCTAGGTCATTAACTGATTGGTTGAGGCCAACTCACATTACACAAGATAATTTCCATTATCTATTGGGCAGATTTCATTCACAATGAAAGGAATGAGGCTTGACCATCATTCAAACATACCATCACAGAGACAAAAATAATATTTGATTGTATCTGAGCACCTGGTGGCCTAGTCATGTTGACATAATACACGTCCAAGTATTTGAGTTCCTTTCTATGAAGAGAGAATAATTTCAAACCTTCAGTATTCTGACTTTCCAAAACAGTTTGTTAGAAAAGTTGGAAAATGAAGTTTTAAATTAAATATTTTTCAGGAATTCAACAACATTCCAAAGCACTCCTGAAACACATTTCCTATCCCATAAGCATAGAAGATTCTTGTCTCCTTAAGTGAGAAACAACTCCCCAACCTGTAACTTGTAACTTGTGTTACTTGGCACAGAAAGTAACTAGCAGTCTTGTGCTAGCTCAAAGTTTTATAGCACTTTCGCAGAAGGTTTGTGTTCCAGTCAATCTGGGTCCTCGGTTCCTCACAGCTGTGAATCCTCTTCTGTTTTGGTTACTGGAGAAGTTCAGAGGTTGACACATATTCTCTGGAAGGGAAGCCTTTCTAGAGGCCTGTTTATGGGTGACTACATGCTACTTCTCAGTTACGTGGTTAATATTTTCTAACAACAGAATTTGCTCAAATTGGAATCAAGTGTTCTCTCTCTCTCTCTCTCTCTCTCTCTCTCTCTCTCTCTCTCTCTCTCTCCTTAAAACAGTGGTTCTCGACCTTCCTAATGCTGTGACCCTTTAATACATGTAGTTCCTCATTTTGTGGTGATACTCAACCATAAAATTATTTATGTTGTTACTTCATAAACTGTAATTTTTGCTACTGTTACGAATTGTAATGTAAACATTTGATATGCAGGATATCTGATATGCTACTCCTCTGAAAGGATCCTTTGACCCCCAGGTTGAGGACTGTTGTCTTAAAAGCAATCTGCAAGCTGGGAGAGCTGATGGGAGTGTGACAGGGAGGGGAGGGGAGAGAGACAGACAGACAGACAGACAGAAAGGTGGGGGGGGGGGGGGGGGGGGGGGGGGGGGGAGAGACAGGAAAAGAGAAAGAGACAGACAGAAGCTAAGAGAGACAGAGAAACAGAGACAGAAAGAGATAGAGACAGAGAGACCTCGAGAGACAGTGAGTGAAGGAGTTAGACAAAAGGGGGAGGGGAGATGAAAGAAGAGTGGAGGGTGGAGGGGTACGGAAGGAGATGGAGGGGGAGAGAAAGAGATCCCACACTCGGGAGACAAGTGGCTAGATTCAGCTCTGGCCCTGCTGGTGGAGACACTTTCAGTACCACTCTACTATCTGTCTCCATCTGTCAAAAAAAGTTATTTTGTGTGTGTGTGTGTGTGTGTGTGTGTGTGTGTGTGTGTGTGTGTCGGGGGTGTGCACGTGTGAACAGCATGCTTATGAAGGTCTGAGGACAGAGGACAACACGTAGGAGTGGTTGTCTCATTCTACCATGTGGGTTTTAGAGATTGATATTCAGTCTTAAGAACAAGCACCTTTACTTACTAAGCCATCCTGGGAATTCTTGCTTAAATATTTTAAAAGAATTAAAGGAAGTTTTGCTCCATTCCGTGACAAATATCAATTAGAAAAATTTGTTGTTACAGATAGTGAGTTCACCATCATTCTGACACACTTATGAAATCTACTAAAGGCAATGTTTTATTGCAATATGTTGCAATTTAAAGAATAGTTTTTCACAGATATTTACAAGTTTAATTTCAAAGACAATAATTTATTTTAATTGGGTTATTGTCAATTTGCTCTGGTGCAAAAGGTAAACTATAAGATTTCCCAGGGTCATATTTCATTGCTAAACATAGCCTGATAGGTTTCATTCAAAGTTCTTTCCCACAGGAATCCTTAGATTAATCTTCCTAAGTGGGCTTTGTTTCTGCCTAGTTCTTTATGTCTGCAAGATGCTATTCATGTGAGTTCTCACCAGTGAGATCCATCAGAGATGAAGAATTCAAAAGATGTAATTTATAAAAGACAAAATTGAGTGTGGATCAACACACAGGTCTGGGCATTACCCTGGGCTCCTTGCAGCTGCTTATCTGAAATGTCCATGAATAAATGTATAGTTTTCTCCTATGGACATTCCGTCATGTTTTATCCCCATCTTCAATCTACCAATCTGGTAAGTGACTTTCCACCACTTTCCCTTTCATTGAGCCAAAGACACATTATCCTTCTGATTCTAGTTCTCAGAACAAATCACTGATTGAAAGGTCAGCCTGGCTTAAGATATGTGAATTGCTAATCCATTTGATACTTTATTGTATTCAGTTAATGGAAACTCACCGCCTTCTCAGAAACTGATTCACAAAGAAAATAGAACAAGAAGGGAATGTCTATTTGCCATCGGATAAAGAATCGGAACGACTTGGACAAGCTGTATCTTTTAGTTAAAATTGACAGAAAGGGTTTGATCACACAGGAACTCATGAGCATCTGAGTGTTGACTATGGCTTCTGCATGGTTTTTTGTTGCTGTGATCTGAGGTTCTGCAAATTCAGTTGAACCTTAATAAACAACTTCTTGAAGATATGTGGTCCCTTACTCTATTTCCTTTTACAGGACAACAAAAAGCTTGAGGTATTTCTTTATCCTAACCTTAGAAATCTCACCTGCTGATGACCACCCTGCACATACCCTACTGTCTACAAGGGGCATCCACACTGGACAATGTGATGGCACAGGTAATCCAGTGGTGAGGCAAACAGTAGGTACTCTTTGCTCTAGGCTGAACCCATCTATGTCTCCATGAATTTTGACACACCATTTCACATTTTTAAAAAGGTGAATTATTAACACACGCTCTGGAGCTGGGCTTTCTATTCCACTTCTACTAAGTCACCTTCCTCCTTGTCACTGTTGACATCAGTCAGCTGAGATATAGGATTGGAATTTGCATAACGATTAAGGTTCTGCAATTTGTATTATAGACTATTTTCAGAAGACTTGCAACTCTTATTATGGTCTCTAAGCCTTTGGTACTTCAGTTTCTCTGTCTGAAGTGAGAATGGTTTCCAAAGTTAACAATCCAGAGCATGGTGCAGATTAATTTGACAATGCACAGTGAGCTACTCCTTTAGTGGCTTTCATTAGCAATCTGGGGAGTCCTCACCCTTCTTCTATGAATACTTAAATTCACATATAGACAGCCACAACCCTTCTTTGTTAAGACCTCTAAGATTTGTCTTTGAGTAGTTTGCTCAAAGACTTCATTCAGCAATAGTTGTTAATATCTTTTTTGATGAATATAGAATTTATCATCCAATAGTCACATTGCAATCTCTGATTTCTTGAAAATCTACAGCTCATTCCCAAAGAAAGCAGAAGTATTAGTTTTTAAATTCCCTGGGATTTGTGTATGTTACCCTAAACTCATGCAGTGCATTCACTCAGCTTAAGACTGGACCTACTTTCTAGTTATCTTTATATTTATATTTTGCCAGCCTGTTCAGAAAACCCTCTTAAACACAGAAACCTAGACTAGTTAACTATTAGCATCACCTGCCACCACGCTAGAGATGGTGTAACTGAGAAAATGGAGCCAATAAATGAGGCAGAATAAACTCTTGTGCAATAACTAACTTTATTCAGAGCATTGGGCAATTTATTTTCCGTGGGTTAAAAAGAATCACGTAAGTAAATTGTACAATCACAAGGCCAAGCGGCATGGAGTAAAAACATATTATTCCATCGAGGCATATAAACAAATAACAGTAGTCTGTTGTAATGAATAATCTGAGGTAAACTCACACCTATCCTCTATACCTGGGAGGAGCATGTAAACACATTCCAAGAACAGTTTTGAAGAAACTGAGGTAGCAAGACTCTTGTCTTGTTTCTTTGGAGTTTTCCCACAAGCATTCAGAATTTTCCCCTCATGACTCCATTCTTAGACTGTATTCTGACAATCACCTTTGAATTTTTAATTTTACCAGTCCTGTGGTTTATTAATACATAATTTTGTATTCTTTCATTTATTCATTCTATACACTGCCATAGACTGCTGCTTCATAAATTTAAATAACATTCCATATGATGAAGACAAAATTCTGTTTTCCTGTTCCTCCTCATTTTGACTTCTTGTACCACCTGGGGATTCCTCCGTTACTCTTTTTACTCTTCCTTTCCTCCTTTACAATTTAGCATAAATTATTTCTTTCTTCATAGATAAAGTTTTATTACTTCTAGCTTTCCAATGCTTGATAATTTCAAGTGGAACTGCTTTCTGCCCCATTTCCTGACTTGTAGCAGAATTATAATTCCTTAAGCCAATTTAGAGCCCTTTAAAATGCTAAGGCACACGGGAGGAAGGATACCCTTTATTCGCTAACAAGGACCAGCCAGCTCATAGCACTTGATGCACTCAGTCATCTGAACTCTAACTGCTAATGCCATGTGGCCATGCAGAGAAGGCTTTTGGTAACAAGGAACCCTCTCTGTCAGGTCGCTTCTCTTTTCATCAGGATGCTCCAGATCCATAACAAAGTTACTGCTGCAGGAAACTGTGACACAGAAAGAACTATGCCACATATCTGAGAACATACAAATTGCAAAAGAAGGAGACAAATTTTAATGTGGGACGATTTGGTTTGAGTTTTCATGGTACTCTGACGGTTCTGTAGGTGTAACTGTCTTATTAAATAAGAAACACAGAGCCGATTCAGAGATGAAAGCCAAGAGGTCAGAGCGATAGCTAAGAGCTGAGATTAAAAACCTTACCCTTCCTGCCACTGCTGTTGTACCTCTCCGAAAGAGAGCTACTTCCTGTGTCTGTCTTTTTTTATAGAGTTTCTGTTCTGCCTTCTCATTGGTTGTAAACCCAACCACATGACCTCCTAGTCACTGCCTGTCTGTACAGACCTCCAGGTCTTCTATGGTTGGTATTGAGATTAAAGGCGTGTGTCTCCAATGCTGGCTGTATCCTTGAACACACAGAGATCTGCTTAGCTCTGCCTCCCAAGAGCTGGGATTAAAGGCGTGCACCACCACCGCCCAGCTTCTGCTAAGGCTTGCTATTAGCTCTGACCCCCGGGCAACTTTATTTATTAACATACAAATCACATTTCAGTACAAATAAAATATCACTATATGGTTCTCTATTCTTAAATTCATTGAACCAAAGTTTTCAAGAGATGGAGTCCAGAAAACAAAATATTCCACCAACTTAATCATATTAACTTCTTGCTTGTATAGAAAGAACCTGGAGCTATGTAAATTTTCATGACAACTAAGGTCTCATGGAGTCACACACTCTCAATTCAGACCCTAGACAAATTCCCTACATGATGCCAATCAACCCCCCCCCTTTAAAAGACGGAAACTAGTATACAATTTTAAAGTCTATGAAAGTATGTATTTGTTGTATTTCCAATCCAGCCATAGTGGTGGAATTACAAGTTAAGGAGTTATTGCGGGTCTTCATGGATGGGGGCACAAGAAGGATGTTCTTGTGGTAAGTACATGTTCAGTACCCAGCCTCTCTTTTTTTCCTGACCTTGATTTTTCAATCAGCATATGAGTTTTGTGGCTACTTGATATTTTTAGGACTTGTAATATTTGTGTGTATGGGAAGTTGGGTTTTATTCTTGCAGCCAAGACACACTGTACATAGCTGAGTGATTGTGGCTCCATCTACATTATTTATCAGTCTTTCACACACTGACTTGAACATATACTACATTCTTGATGATACTTATTTGCTGAGAGAGACAGACAAAAATAAAAGGCTACATCATAGGTACTTCTTATATTTACTTCACATTTGAAAAAAAAAACTTTCTGAAGATAAAAATGTAAAAAAAATACCTGGCCATGTTGGGATAGATAAGAGTCCAGACAATATGGACGTGTAGTTTCAATGTGGACAGCATGAGAACCTTGAGGTAGAAACAACTGTGGCAACATTCTGGCCTTAAAATGTCTTATAACTGACAATTCCATTATTCTGTCATGTGAAGACATGATAATTCTTTTATTACATATCAGTGAAAGACATAAATATGGTCAGGACTCTACGACAAGGAATACTAGTTCTCAAACTGAAATCACGTTTAAGGCAAAAATATTTTCCTAGGATGCAATGCAGATGAATACATTTATCAGTGAGATAATTAATTGTTTGATGAAGATGTAGCGCTAAAATATGACTTTATTTTAAGCAGACATAGCAAATAAATACCTCCCATGCAGAAGTATTTTCCTTGATAGGTTTTCCACATTAAAAAAAAAAATAGAAGTTTCCATTGAAAACATCATTTTGGCAAAACACTCTGGAAAGTTTTTGAGAGACTGTAATAGATCAAACGTAGACTACTCTTAGCTGTTACACAAATTGTCTGTATTTGGAAGTGGAAAACACAAGAGGAGGAATTGGTTCCTGGCTTATACACATCTTTAAGATACAAAGCAGGAAGGAATTCCCCTAACACCACAAACAATGTGTTTTTCTATATCTTTAATAGTAATAACTTGAAGAAGTTCTTAACAATGCATTTGCATTTATAATTGTTATTCACATATATACTCATGTGTATATATGGGAGAGATTAATTTATAGTTCATTAAGAAGTCTTTAGGTTTTTTTAGTTAATTTGTTTAATATGTTTGATTTTCTTAACTTACATTATATATAGTGATTTTTTCCCTCTCTCATTTACCTTCTTTTATCCCCCTCCTCATTCCTGCTAATTGCCTCTTTGTTTCTCAACCAGCCATCCTCTTATTTTCATGTTTTTCTTCTTGTGCCTGTCTTGTGTAGGAGGTCACAGGTCACTGTCATGTCCTACCCAGAAAACAGCCCTTTATAGTACTCATCCTCTGGTTCCCACAGACCCGCTTCCTCCCCCCACAACAATATCCCCTCATTTTTAGAATGGGAGATATAGATGTTTCTTCAGCAGCCTTTCTTTCAGCTACCAGCAGCTGACTTTTGACTCGGCTGCCAGAAACATACATTGTAGAAAAATGAGGTAAATTGAATGTTCACATGTAGAAAAATGAAACCAGGTATCTTTTGCCTGTACAAATATTAGCTCCACGTGGATCAAAGACTTTAATGGAAGATCTGGAACTCTGATATTGTTAGAGGGGAAAGCAGATAAACACGTTTCCTTTCTGAAAATGATTCAAATGATTCAAAACATCAGAACAGCTATGATAAGATTTGATTTCATAAAATTAAAATGTATTTGCACAAAATATACAATTGAGTGAAGAGTGCCCACAGAATGGGAATCCTTGCTAGTTTCTCAACCAAAAGAGGATTAATATTTAGAATATGAAAAGAACTAAAATAAAAATCCAAATAACAAGAAGTCAAATTATCCAACCAATAAATGGGTTACTGAACAGACATTTCTCAAAGGATTAAGCGCAAATGTCCAATAAACATGAAAAGCGTTCCAAATCACTAGCCATCAGAAAAATACACATTAAAATTTCATTGAGATCCTACCTCATCAGAACATCAGTCATAAAAGCAAACAAACAAACAAAAAACAAACAAACAGAAAATGCTGGTAAAAAAACAGACAAAGGGAAACTTTTAAAAGCTGCTGGCGAGAATGTATGTCAATTTCAGAAAGATGGATGTGACTGGTAATTGCCTAATTAAACAAATTAAGGTAGCCCCCCAAAGATACGTATCAAACCTTTACTCTCACTTGGTGGAGCCTAGACTTGATACATATATAGAACACTATGCATGTAGGGCAAGAAAACAAAGCGAAATTGCCTAGGTGAATGAAGAGGACTGATAGATGAAGTAAAACAGAGAGGAGGAGGGATATGGAGGAGAATATGATCAAAGTACATTGTAGAGTTGTATAAAAATCGTCTTATGAAATCTAGTATCTTTTACAACGAATGTACACCAAGAAAAACTAACTGACTTCCACATCTCAGTTTCTCCATCTGTCAAGCAACATCAATGCTAGCACTAGAAAATCCAATGGGGTCAATATATAAAATATCTAGAGCAGGGTTTTGTACGTGTGTGTCAAGACTGCACTATGGCACCTTCTGCTCTTGTGTAGTGCACAGCCTGTGTGACTAAATGCAACCATCTTGTTACCTTGGGGACTGTTATGCGACTGTTAGCTATTATTCTAATTATTACGGATGTGAAAACAAGAATTCAAGAGCTCCAGTAAATTTCTAATAGTTATACAACTATCAAGTGAGAGATTAGATTTCAGTTCCTGTGGGTAATCCATCGTTGCCTTCCTTTAGGATGGTGATGAAAAGCACAAACCTGGCATGATAATGCATGGACTAGTTTGGACCTTTGACATTAAAACAATTTCTGAGCATGACACTCATGGTAAATGTCTGCCTGTCTTCTATGCAATGAAAGGACAGGGGTGTTAATTTTGTTTTTGGTGAGAGAGTAACAAGTCTAACAGAGATCTGAGGATGTTCTTCAAGGCATAAATAAATGTGATTGATTACAAGCATAGTACTTACTGTGAAAAAAGCACAGGCTTTGAGGTTACACTTAACACCAACACTATTCTATCATGTGTTCATTTGTGGTAGAAAACCATGTTTACAACTCTTGTAGCTTTAGAATTAGAATGTGAGAATCTCGTCTTGCCAGTTTTTACATTAGCTTCCTTGTTAGGACGATGCTATATGTTGATATCTTTGAGTTCATTGACATTGACACCATCTCTAAATTCTGGAAGTGCTAGATGTTTGAAGCTTTTCTTATAATATGTTCTTGCCAACATTTAGCATTTCATACTTTTCTGTTTTTCTTTTGTAATTTAGTAGACAGAGAGAGAGAGAGAGAGAGAGAGAGAGAGAGAGAGAGAGAGAGAGAGAGAGAGAGAGAGAGAGAGAGAGAGAGAGAGAGGAAGGGGTATAAAGGAAGGGGAGGAGGGAAGAATGGAAAGAAGGAGGGCAGGGAGACTCATTTCTCCTGTTTTTCTTCTGCTTGCGAGTTAGTTCGGGCCTATGATCTCAGCATTCAAAAGATTGAAACAGGGGGATGATGAGTTCGAGGCCAGCCTGATTTATAGATTGTGTTCCTGTCTTACTCTATCCCCCTCCGTTTTTCCTTCATTTAAAATTCTATGTACTTTTTCTAATATAAGCATTGTCTTTTCACCTACATAATCTAATTCACGATAAAATATTGTCTTATCACGTAAAAAGCATGAACTGGCTTAAAATGTTTTCCCTACTTATGGATCTCAGTACAACTGACCCTTATCCAAACAGTGCCCTAGCGATTTAAAAAGATTTTCTCTTACTTTAAGGTTCTCTTTCCTTAGTTCCTAATGACCTAAGCAGTCACTTTCCAGCAGGCGTCAGCTCAGTAGGTGAGTGCCTAATTATTTCTCTCTGAACTTTACCACCTAAAGAGCTCATAATGAAGAGTGAGCTGTCTCAACCAGGCCACAGAAACAAGAGCATCAGGGTAAGCACCTTGGTTAACCCAAACACTGGATGATTCTGAAGATCAGGTCTCACCGATGCATTCGAAACCTCACTATGGAGATTCACAGACAGTGACCGTTTCAAAAGAACGCTGCATTGTCTTGTGCAGCAAAGTGCAAGAGAACTGATTGCTTCCCAGGGTAACCCTCACAAACCCTCACAAGGAATGGTGAATTGATACTTCATATCTAGTTCACTGGGATTTGCTAAAATATGCCTCTGGCAAGTCAGACAAGACTACAAGAGGATTCTTTGACATACTGAAGTTGTATTTCCCTAGATGAGGAGTGTTGCCTGGGATGGCAATGCTTTAGAATGAGGATGAAGCTTACTGTTTGACAGACTCTCAGGCCTCTAGATTCTCCCAATCAGCTCAGCTATCCTGTCATTCTTGGCCCGGAAATTGTCAGTCCTGGGAAAGGCACAGTCACTACCATTGTCTACATAAACCTCACGGTTTTATAAATCTTATTTGAGTGAGTGCTCCAGCCAAGACATATCTCTGATTGATAAGGCTGCTTTTGTATCAAGATTCACCTGAAATTCTGGATTCAAGATGTACCAGCTCTGTAATCAGAAGAACATTATTTAGCATTAATGTCAACTGGTTAATCTGAGCATGAAGGTAGTAAAGTCTTTCTTGTAGCTAGAGTTTTCCTGACTGGCCCACAGTTAGGACAAATCTCTCTCACCTGCCAGTCCCACAGCCGCTCAGACCCAACCAAGTAAACACAGAGACTTATATTGCTTACAAACTGTATGGCCATGGCAGGCTTCTTGCTAACTGCCCTTATATCTTAAATTAATCCATTTCTATAAATCTATACCTTGCCACGTGGCTCGTGGCTTACCGGCATCTTTACATGCTGCTTGTCCTGGCGGTGGCTGGCAGTGACTCCCTCCACCTTCCTGTTCTTTTAATTCTCTCTGTTAGTCCCGCCTATACTTCCTGCCTAGCCACTGGCCAATCAGTGTTTTATTAGCAACACATTTGCCATACAGAACATCCCACAGCACTTTCTCACTGAGGTGAAATGAAAATTGAAGACATTATATAGGTATAACTCACCATTAAGTATGTATTTCTTCATGCACACCACACAGAGGTGAAAGAGCAGAGATTAGACAAAGGAAAGTTTCAAACATTTCATTCTTAACTACAGTTGGAAATATTGCTACTGAAGTCTTCTGATTGTCTTTTTACTCTGAATCAGTTGTCTTATGACTTGTAATCTCAACCTGTAAGTCTAAGACTGTGTGTTTGCTAAGAGTGTAGCAAAATAGAGTATAAATACTCATGTCATTTGTGTGAGAGAGGATCAGATTAAATTAAGAAGGGTCTATGTAACTGTTCAAACCAAAATTAAACGGTGTGGAAAGCAAGAGATTTTCCAAAAGTCTTCAATTTTCTCCTCCAGGTGTTTTATGTGCCCCTGCCCGCCAAGTCCACACACAAACAAACACATGTACAAGTCGGGGTTGGTGGCATATGCTTTCAGCCTTGCAGTCAGGAAGAAGAGGCTGCCTTCTGTGCGTTCAAGACCTGCCTGATCTACATAATGTGTCCCAGGCCAACCAGGGCTACACAGTGAGACCTTGTCTCAATAAACAAAATGAAAATTAAAAGAACTAAATGAAGGCTTCTGCTGGATTTCTTTGTTGTTTGGGTGTAGAGGAAGTTATCAGCAAGATCTGCGTGCCCTGTTCCCTAGGTAAATGTCTTCACTTTGAAACACAAAAATAAATCTCCTTTTGGATTATTTTTTCTTACTTTATTATATATTAATTGTACAAATTAATTCTTTCATTGTGACATTTTAATACATATACACATGTGCTTTGATCATAGCTGTCCCCACCATCCTTTTCAACCTTTTTCTCTATGTTCCTCATCTTCTCTTCTCTGACAGTCCTGTTTTGTGTTCTTGTCCCTTAAATTGTACACATGAACGCAAACATGATACTTCTGTTATTGAAGTTAGCATAGAACTCCAGAGAATGAACATGTGTGCATATGTACACACACACACACACACACACACACACACACACATATTCATTTTTGTTTTAATTGTGTGTATGTGTATATGTATGTGTCTTCAAGTGTGCACTTGAGTGTTGGAGCTCCCAGAGTTAGAGGTATCAGACCCTTGGAGCTTGAATTTAAAGGTGGTTGTAAGCATCTTGATGTGGTTGATGGCAACCAAACTCTACAAGCACAGCAGATGCTTAACTTAACTTCTGAGCCATCTCCCCCACTGTCATATTCCTCTTTATATGCATATTTCCCCCAACTTTTCTCTGATAAAGGTTCTTGAACAATATGGTTTTGTATGAAAGTGTAGGTGTTTGCAGCACAAATTACTAGAATTTCATTGCAAAAAGACATGTGAGCTTTAATTTTGATTGACACTCCCAAAATAAGTCTCTAAGAGCCTCTAAATTGTACCAGTAATATTGCCATATAGGGGTGCTAATGCCCCATAAAGTCACTAGCATACTAGTATTTCAGTTTGTGTCCAGTTATGGGAACAACTATGACTTTTACTTTAAATTTCTTTAGTTTAATTTTGTATATTTTGGTACTGTTTACATTAACTCTGTTTTGAAAGACATATGCAGATATTTAGAGTACCATAAAAGTAACTGTACTGATTTACAGAACTTTCTGTGTTAGGAATATGTCTGTATTTAGTGCACTGAATACTGCTTGCTTAAATTTTGACTTTATTTATTTATTTATTTATTTATTTATTTATTGGTTTTTCAAGGGGTTTGAATCAAAACAGGGTTTCTCTGTGTAGCTTTGGAGCCTGTCCTGGAACTCACTCTGTAGCCCAGGCTGGCCTCGAACTCACAGAGATCCACCTGCCTCTGCCTCCCGAGTGCTGGGATTAAAGGCGTGTGCTGCTGCTGCTGCTGCCACCGCCACCGCCCCGCCGCCGCCGCCTGGCTCATTTTGACTTTATTTTTAATGTCTTCTAGTGCTAAGATTTTAAATTATCATGTATTAAGATTTGACCTTTTAAAAAATATCTGAGTTACATGTTTTGTTAGAAAATAAATTTCTGTGTAGTTTTATTTATTTGTTCAAGTTTTTCTATTTTAATCCACTTTGAAACTAGAAAATAATTTCCTAAAAACAATTCTGTAACCGTTTCAGAATAAATAGTCATATGTCTAAGGAAAGAGCTGTGTATATGTACATGTGCATTGTTATATATCAGATCTTTAAAAAGTGTTACCAAGTAAATCAACCACCATAATCTCAGATATAAAACAATTATAACATTATTTATTAATCTTTAGCTTGGTATAAGATTAATAAATCAGTCCATGTTCATGTTATTCATTTTTAAATTTCTCTTATTTTGATTTTAAGACATGATTTCCCAGTGAAACTCTTTGCTCCTAAGACCTCCTTTATGACTATCTAGAGTGGAAAATAGACATCAATGGAAGTGATTTGAGGCAGGTGGACAGCAAGTGGAAAGTATAAGAGTTCCTCTTCATGTCCTTGTTGATACTCTGAACCATCACCAAAACACCATCATAGAGATCTCTATTCTACACATCAGATACCCAAAGTCAGTACTGTGCCAGTTATTGGGATTTGAGAAGAAAGGATTAGTATTCTCATTAATAGATAATGTAGGATATGTAAGTACAGGCATACAACACACACACACACACACACACACACACACACACACACACACACATACACACACAAAAAAAACATAAAGAGAGAGAGATTGTATACTTTGGTATAGAGCTACAGTTTTAAGAATACATGTATTTGATTAACTAATCCATTTTCATTTCTGTGTTTAACACTATCAAATTGAATAAAGAATATATGTAACATATTGCCTGCAGTGAGGTATCCCAAACACAGCAAGAGAGATAATTTTGTATAGGTGAGCACAAAGGAAACAAAGACTGTAGATGAACAGTCTTTGTAGGGTGGTAGATGAACAGAAAGGCTCCAATGTTAAGTGAGGGATCAAAGGCTGCTGGCTGCATGGAGACCACTGCTGTCTAAAACCGTGAGAGCTTAAAGAAGAGTTGGGTCTTGATATGTATCTTCAAAGTACAAGGATGCGAACATAATACTGAAGAACTAGGAAGACTAAAGAGACTTGTAAGAGCAGACACAAACAGGGAGTCCGTGATGGTACAAGGGAAAATGCTGGGGATGAGAAGTTAAACGCCTACCATTCTTCACTCTTCAACAAAGGATAAACAGAACAGAGCTCAGTGATAAAAACCATTTTTCAGTCTTCCTCTGAATTCTTTTCACTTAAAAAGTCTATCTTTATCTAAAATCCCAAAGTTCAGTTCCATGGAAGGGGCTTGCTTCATCTGTGTGTTCATGTGCTGTTTAGACATTTAAAAAGTCATTTAAAGACACAGATTATAAGTTGCATGAATCTAATTGGTCTTATAATAAAAACCCAGAGCCAGATATTGAGAGACAAAGGGACAAGCCATTAGAGAAACTTCTCACCACTACTGAATCCTCATGCCAAAAGGGAGGTGAGAACCTGTCTCCATGAATCCTCAGACTGAATGCCCTTAAGTCCTCAGGTAAAAGGGTGCTGAAATCCTGTCTCCTTCTGCCTTATATTCCTTTCTTTGCCCAACCATATCACTTCCTGTCTCAACCTTTCTAGTGCTTGGATTAATTGAGTGTGTGATTCCCAAGTACTGGTATTAAAGGTGTGTACCACCACTGCCTGGCTCTGTTTCTCTTTTAGACTAGACTGATGTCATGTATTCCAGGGTGGTCTTGAACTCACAGAGATTCCAACAGATCTCTGCCTCTGGAGTGCTAACATTAAAGGTGTGTGCCACCATTGCCCAGCCAATATGTCTAAGCTAGTGGCTGGCTCTTTCTTCTGATCTTCAGGCAAATTTTATTTGTTAATGAGTACAAAGTATCACCGCAATTAGTATTATTTTCTTCTATTGGAGAAATAGATTCCAAGGGTCTAATTTAAGAAATTTTTATGTTAAAGATTTAATATCCCTGGGAGGCCTGCTTTTTTTGAAGGGAAACAGGAAGAGTAAATCTGGGGAAGAGGGGAGGTGTGGGAGAGGGGACTGGAAGGAGTATAAGGAGGGGAAACTGTGGTTGGAATGTCTTAAAAAGAATAAATAAATAAATAAATAAATAAATAAATAAATAATGATTGTAGTACTAAGAAATGAAGTAAATATTTCTGATTTGTGTTTGAAAGATACAATTTTACATAACCTGGGAAAAAGTTGACAAAGGCAATGCTGTATTGCAAGAAGTGACTTTATTATGTAACTATCTTTAGTTCCTCGGGACCTGGTTTAGTAAATAAAAGATGATCTGATAGATATCGTGGGGGGAAAGGAAGACATGGTGGGTGATTACATACATATCTCTATGTCAATACTTCTACACATTCTGCAGATGTCACAAACTCTCAGCAAGTTTGCCCAAGAAAAAGTTTGTCCTCCATGTATAGGTATACACTGTCTTCTGCATCTCAGTAGGTTTCCAGTCTTAAAATTCTTGAGCAATCCCACAATAAAACCTCCCCAGCCCTAATCCTGTAACTGCACTCCAGTGTGTGTCTCACTATCACTCTCCTCTCACATGTTCATCTCTTACTCTGGGAACTCTTTCTACGCAGGCCAACCGAGCTTGAGACAGAAGATACTAATGTCTGAATATCTGTGTATCTTGAGCTAGTCCATGAAGCCTAACATTGACAATTAAACATTAAACTCCTTACATAAGAATTTCTAAAATGCAATTCAAAATTACTGGTACTAAAAATTTATAGAAGTTTGGAAATGAGGTGGCAGTAGGCAATTCAATAATAGGACAGATATTGCCCCAATGTACTAGACCCACAAATTCTTATCTGAAAGTATCTATCAAAGTAAAAACTACATTTTTCTTTCTCATTATTAAGTAAACTTTAGACACATAAGGGATTGAAAAGCTTTAACACATCATAAGAGAGGTGATAATTAAAGAGAAAAACTGTAGAAAATTTGAGTATAGTACTTGCTTCCTAGATATAGAAGATAAAACTTAGTGGTTCTTGGTGCGGGGGGAAACATGTTTTTAAGAGACAGTAATAGGTGAACAGTAGCCTCTGAGTCTGACATGCAAGCGTGTTAAGGAGACAAACACAATGCTTTAATATCAACTGTACTGCAAGCACTCTGGTTCCTTTTCAAAGCTTCAACAGAACTGGATTTAATATATGTCTTGTTCAGAGATACCTTCAAACTGTGTTTAAGATGACAGAATCACAATTAAACATCCTCAACTCTGAGCAAATTGTGGATCTATATGTGTTGGAGTGTAGACGATGATGCTGGTTATTGAGTTGAAGCATTATTTAATTTTTTGGATGAGTTCCCCTATTGAGCAAGTTCATATTAATCCAGAACTTTCCAAGAGTCATTCAAAAAGATGTATCTTCCAAGACCCATTGTTGAACTGCATTATAATTAATGAGGTGGGACACTGTGGTGTCCATTTAAAGTTTCCCAAATGGTTCATATGAAGCTTTACAGGATGCAGGTACCACTCATGAGCTGTTCCAAGGAATGTATTCCAAGAGGCAGGTTCTCTGTGGAGACCCAACCCAAATATTTGAACACTTAGACCTTATATCTTTATAGGGACACATTTGTCTGCATAAAGTCCTAATTAGGGACCCTGAGAGAGAGATGTCTGGCTTTGTGTTACATGATACTGTGTCTGAATATAACCAGCCTTATAGTTCCTAGGTTCTTTGCTTTGACGATGAAAAAAACAACTAAGAGATATTTAAAGCTCTGTTTGATGTCAAATACTAAATCAGCTACCAGTTGGAAGGTCAAATCTGAAACTTTGCCTCACTAGCATGTGTTATTTCTACATAAATGTGAATGATAATCAATCTATCCATAAAATCACACTAGACTGTGAGTAGCCCACTGAGGAAAAGTGCAAGAGTTGGCATCATCATCATAGAGGAATAAAACTCTAGCAAAACAACATAATACAAAAATATAAAATACACTAAAATATTTTATTTGGATTTTTTCCCTTCCATATAGTCCATGGTATGGCTTTAAGGAATGGCATAGCATTTATTTTGAGACATTCCTTCACCCCTAGATCAGTTCACTGTAGTTATTTTCCTTAACATGACCCATTTTATGAAGCAGGGGGCACATCATACACTTTCTCTCTATAAGTAGAAATTTACGTCACATTTTACCTGAGTTTCTCTCTTAATTGATGACTGAACCAGATGGCTTTATTATTGCTCTAGCATTGGCTACACACGAGTATGAAAAGTGAATTCCAGCCCATGGCATGACATAATTGGAATAGACCTCTGCTTTCAAGTCAACAATGCACCCACTATACCATTTTTATATCTCTAAAAGCAGAACTAAGAATGCTGCATAGGAACTCCCCAAGAAAGTGTTCTCTATGTTGAAAGGAACCCAGGCTCATCTCCTACGCTTCTCCCTAACCAAAATGATGGAAGGATTTTCTGTTTCTGTTATGGAAAGATGCTGTGGTGTCAACTGAATATGGTCATCAGGCTGTTTCATGGATGTTTATTATGACGAGGCCAAGTGGTGCATAGAAGAGGCAAAGCATGGACTCAACTGAGGCATCTCAGATTCTGGGGGAAGATGGAGTAAAATACACACTACTTTAAATTTGATCATGTTCTTTGATTTGAAGAGTGAAAGAGTTGATTCTCATCTTTGTACCTCTGTATGCCTTTCCCTCTGTCTGTCTAATTTAAACCTAGATTAGTGCTGCAGGTGGATTGTCACAACTTTACTTATTTCTTAATTGAAATGTCAGATTTTACCCATAAAATGACAGATATTTGATGCTGGGTTGATGCTCAAAGAGGCCCTGGTATAAGTGATGCACTGAACTCAGACACAATTTGTAATGTCATTAGTATCCGTTCTAACCCACCTGGACAACACATTTTTTTCAAATTTTTGATTTACGCTAGTACATTCAGGAAGGCTATTGTATTAATCTAGCTACATACTTGATTCGATTTTAGGAAAAACTTAGATTATAGTTTTTATGAAGTTCATTAAACAAAGCTGTACTCATGTACAACAAAAATATACTTTTGTTATACATGGAACATGGCATTGCACATGTAAATATCTGTGCAGGAAAAAGAAATGCTCTTAATAATGAGATGAGCACTCATTCCACTAAACTGTCACAATTAAAACTGTAATTAAAGATAATGTGTGTTTATATATCATGACATTAACTTTAGTTACAAATCTGTTTTCAATATAATTTGGTCAAAAAGAATGTAACAAGAACACAATTATTTCTCAATATTATACTTTCTGTAAGAGAAATTATGGCTTTCATTTTACTTTCAGAATGGAAACCACACCACCTCAATGGTTGCCTTACATGGCCTTTTTGTGAAACAGAGTAAGTTTAATATTCATGGGACACAGGCATTGGGACAAGGACACTGTCTTGAGCCTGTTACAAGCTTGTAAAGCAGCCTGAGATGGTGAATGACTGGAAAATCTATAGTATTTATACGAGAAGAGTTAATAAAACTATTTGTATGTACTTATTATTTTATAATAATAAATATTTAATAAAATGTTTTCTTTAAAGTTAATCATAATTGCTGTGGGATGTTCTGTATGGCAAATGTGTTGCTAATAGAGCACTGATTGGCCAGTGGCTGGGCAGGAGGTAGGCGGGACTAGCAGAGAGAATTAAAAGAGCAGGAAGGCAGAAGGAGACTGCCTGCCAGCCAGCAACCGCCAGGACAAGCAGCATGTAAAGATGCCGGTAAGCCACGAGCCATGTGGCAAGGTATAGATTTATGGAAATGGATAACTTAAGATATAAGGACAGTTAGCAAGAAGCCTGCCACGGCCATACAGTTTATAAGCAATAGAAGTCTCTGTGTTTCCTTGGTTGGGTCTGAGCGGCGGTGGGACTGGCAGGTGAAAGAGATTTATCCTGACTGTGGGCCAGGCAGGAAAACTCTAGCCACACATAATTTTTTTTTTTTTAAATTTGCCTAGACTCAGAATGTGAAAAAGTTTCAGAATGGTGGCTCGACCCTTTCTGATCTTCTTTATCAACCCACCTCTTTGACAATAATGGAGAAGTCACGAAGGGAGGCTTGGGATCCACATCACTCCAATCTGAGAGAGAGAGAGAGAGAGAGAGAGAGAGAGAGAGAGAGAGAGAGAGGGAGGGAGGCTTTATTTCTACAGACACTTTTCAATTGATGAAGACCCCAGATGGACCAGAGAAAGCATCTGGTTTGTTTCTGCCTCTGTTTTCTCTATTATTTCTTGTTTATACTCTTTCGGTTGTGTTTTCACCGTTATTTGACATTTGTCCTTTCCTTGAATTGGCTTTGATGGCTAATTACAGAGACTATTCTGCTGTTTGGAGTCCGGCTCCCAATAGACAACAGCAGCTGCATGTCTATTGTTCCGCTGCTTCTGCATTCATCTCCTGACCCACCAGCCACAATGGGCTGGAGAATTACGTAAGGACAACACACTGGCTTCTCAAGCTGTGATATTTGGAGCACTGCAGCCTGCAGATGTAACTGATGTTAACACTTCATCTTGCCTTTCTGTGGTAAAACGAGTTTTCTAGGCTGCTCTAACTCTCAGGGGAAAAGAACATTCCCAATTGGATGGAATGCTAATTGAGAAGTTTCTCTTATTGTAAGTCCTATGCCATGTTCACATCGTTCATTCCCCTGTTCATTTCCTCCTGATATCTCGGAGCTTCACCCCCCTTTTCCATTGTCCTTTATTTCAGCTATGCACCATTTCCATCTGAGGCTAATGTGTATCTATCTGTCTTTTCTTCTTAATATGTACTGCATTGAAAGTGCTAACTCCAGACTCTGAAGTATCAAGATCTTTGATAAGAGGTTAGTTATTTATTGAATATCCAAACATACATGCATTTTATAGCTATACCTCTTTGGCTGCATAAAGATGTATACTTCATAACAACGGTAAAACCAATTTTTTTTTCAAAAAGAAGAAAGTAATATTTGTGTCCAATGCACATGGACACATTGTATGATTTAATTTTAATTGTTCTAATTTAATATTTTCATTGATGTTCTTCTGTGCTATTGAATTCTATTAATTTTTGAGTGCCTTAAGGAAAACATAATTTATTCCTAGTTTAACTAATACTTGCTATGGCAGCACACATAATTTCATTAAAATAAAAACTCGTAGGAGACATAAGTGACTTCCACATAGCGTGAAACAGAATAGATACAGGGCAAGGTATTTTTGTGAGGAACTTACTGGAATGAATTGTTTGGCTGGTGACTAGAAAGGTAGTGTAAGCTCACATGCCTATCCTTATTAGTAGCTCAAGGTTTCTGGAAACTGCCACTTGTAAACATTTTTAAACAGGAGTTAGTTCATGACATATAAGAGAACTTTAGGGTCTTGAGTGAATGAAAGACTTTGGTTGCAAATGATGGACCCCACACTTAATTGCCATGTCTATCTCTATGAATGGAGATGTTTTTAGGTACCATCAAGTACAGTGTATGGTTCATAAGCAATGTGGTTATATTGCTGCTTTGGTGCCAAATCAAACATAGTTACTCGCTGACATTGGAACACAGATATATGGTCAATTATATAAAGAAAACTAATAGATAAGATGCCTAAAGAAAAGAATGGCTCTGGAGTTGAGAAGTGAAGTCATTCGTGATGCTTGCTTAAGTAAGAAGATCACAATTCCCTCTTACAGTTATCATGCCTTCCTTGGAGCTACATATTGCTACCACATTTGGAAAAAAAATAGAAATGGAAACCAAGGAACAGAAAAAAAGGATTTTTTTAAAAATTTGATTATCATGTAAATAATTTCAGAAAATCTACATTTTAAACAAAATACATATTTTCAAATACTTGTTACATTGCTATGTCCTCTGAGTTGAAATGCTCTTTCTTGAGGGAAGAGGGGCTCATCATGCTGAGGAAATTCATGGCACGTGCAAAACACACCAGGCCCCTCCCTCGGGCTGTACAAACTTTGAACAAGAGAACTTCTTCAGTGTCTCTGCCTGATAGTTGTGTGGAACCTCAGGGGTGCAGATTCTGTAAGACACCAAAACCTATGGTGATGCAGTTACCACGGAGTTACCCATGTGGCTCATTAGTAAGACCATTGTTTCCGGAAGCTGCACTTCAATGTAGTAATCACTGTGGTACATCATTAGTGCCTTATCTAAGATGAATAGGTGTTTGTTCATAACCTCTCAGGAAAAGCCCCACAGCAATACTCCATCGCAGATGATAAACTATAGGATTCACTACTTTTAAGTACATTCTCTTCTGGGTAGAGAATTTTTATTAATGAGAATGTTCCATCAGCAAGTATGCCAGCAGGCCACAACAAGCGTCAGCACCTAACCTAACAACAAGAACCATCTCTGCCGGGCGTTGGTGGCGCATGCCTTTAATCCCAGCACTCGGGAGGCAGAGCCAGGCGGATCTCTGTGAGTTCGAGGCCAGCCTGGGCTACCAAGTGAGCTCCAGGAAAGGCGCAAAGCTACACAGAGAAACCCCTCCAAAAAAAAAAAAAAAAAAAAAAAAAGAGCCATCTCTATCTACTACTTCTAAGGAGACAAACAAAGTGGAAGTGGGCTGTGGTGGACACAGGACAGCAGGGTTGTTTAAGGGACTATGGGAGGAACGCAACTGCGTTAGTTACACAAATTACAGGGACCAAATCCAAGAAAGGTCTTTGGGGAGAGAAAGACTACAAAAGACTCAGCACTATTGTCAGAAGGACTCATCTTGAGTTCTACATATTGCTTGATATGCACACCTGAGAAACGAAGTTAGACTTAAGGTTTAGTCTACTATGGTTTCTTCCTATTTCAGCGGTGAACTTGGGGGGGAAAAGGCAAGATGCTTGTGCTGTGGTTTAGCTCAAGATGCTGAGCTCTCCTCACTCTTCAGTGGGAAGATGAAAAAGACATTTATATCTCACAAAAATGTATAGTCACAAAGGAAGCATGAAAAGGACATCAGAGACAAAAGAGAAATAGTGAGGAAGAGGATGTGATTTCATAAACAATAGTAAATATACAGACATTCCTGACAGCAACTGCAGCTGAGAATAACCACATGGACAGGAAGGAGGCTAGTGTTGGAGCAGAGTGATTGTGACAATGTTAAAAGACAGAAGAGAAGAAACTGATAACACATATAGAATGAGATGCAGTTTATTTTTCCTTGTACGCATATTTGTGGACTTTATATGAAACAACCCCAGGTTTTTGAAACCTCTGCTCCACATATGTGATAAATTTTTGATGACCAAGTCTTAGAGGTTCTAGAAGGCAAAAGGACAATAAATTTACTCAAGGGGCACAGAGCCATGCTCCATTCAAATGATAACAGAACAAAACAAAAATTGTGATGTGCTCTTGAAAGATTACATTTTCTTGGGTGGGGGTTGCATATCCTTGAGCATAGAGGAGGCCTTGTTTCAGGTGGGCTTAACTTGGGAGTTGACAAAACTTCAGCCGTGTTGTCTCAGCGTCCATTCCTGGCGGTTTCAAAGAATGAATTTCAAGGACAAGCAATGTGACTTTAAAGAGGATCTTTTATTATAGGAAGAAAGCTCAAAGGAGAGTTTAGATTGATTACAGCAAGCAAAGATCCAGAGGGGACCAAACTGAGGCTTCAAACTAAGCTTCCCAGTGAGAGCTGTTTTGTTGTTGTTGTTGTTGTTTTATTTTATTTTATAACAGGACTTCATTCAGAAACTGGATAAAAACTGAGGTACTGTCTGCTGAGATTGGTTGATTTACTAAACATACCTTAAGCTCAGCCAACTGAAGAGCTCCGTACTCTAGTGTGGTCCTCTAACCTCAGCAGACAGATGATCATGTGCCAATCACAAGTTTGCCATCCAATCAGAGGTGATTGGCACTCACTCTGCTCATCTCTGGTGCTTGAATTGTTAGTGGCCCACCTTGACAGCCAATGTCTGCTGGTCATTTGTTCACTGGTTGTCACACTGCAGGTAATCTGCCCGCTGATAATTACAGCATGCTCTCTCTGTTCACATATTTATATGGTCAGCACATTGTCCCATCACCAGGCTATTTCGTATCACAGCTGCCAAAACATAGCCACAGTTGTCAGTTACAACATATCTAGCTTTCTGTCTGTAGAATGATGTGGGGTCACTCTTTCCTGACATGGGTGGAGGCTCCTTAGAAGCTGTGATCATTAACATTTTAGTGTATTACAATTAGCTGCATTAGCTGTAGGAATACAGGAACTTACTCGCATTCCCCAGGGAAGAGAGAAATACAGGAACTTGTGCACGTTCCTCATGGAAGAGTTCCTCAGAAGGAGCAAGCCTGCTGTTCAATTTTACTCAGGGCCTTTTCCATCTTGAATCTGATCAGCTTGGTGTTTTCACCCTCAGCTCTAAGCTCTTGTGTTTCCCATCCTTAGCGTCTCCTGCTCCAAGGTTGACAAGTCTTCCAAATACCCTACACAAAGAGTCAAAGCATCCATGACACCTGAATGAAAAATTTTAGATCAGGTTCATTGAAAGGCTCAATTTCTTTTTCTTAGAACAAAGGAGTTTAAAGAGATATTTTGCTGTAATTCTTAAACACAGCATATTTTCTGCAATTAGGTATTTCACCAAATTTGAGATAATATTAATCAAAATTAGGCTAATGATAGTTTGGTTCATGCTTTTAGAACTAAAGTATTTTAGTGCTAAATAAACAAAGTTAGGTCATCTGGAGATATTTTCCCTTGGATAATGGATAAGTACAGTATTATTTATACTTTGCATTCAATTAAATGAAGACCCAGAGAGGGCTGCCAGTTGTATAAGGCTGCAGAAGTGATAGGGGTGGGTGTCCAGCCACAGCATCTATTCATTCTGTTATGGATGCCACAGGAAATGGTTCCATCTACAAATCTGTACAGAATGATGGGTTCAATCATTTGACTTTGTTTCTGAAGTTTGCTCACTTGTAACTTGATGTACTGTTTAAACGTGAAGTTTTCTCGGTCAACCACAGAGTTATTTGAATTTATATTTGTTCCAATATCCTCCAGATCTATTTTATGGACATTAAAATTTGGAAATAAAAACTTTCCATGTTCTAGTCTCACATATAAAGAGTTTTGAAATCTTGATTCTAATCTCCGTAGTAAGAACAGTGCTGACACGACACAAAACAGTGTAAAATAAAAACATTCTTATCCACCAAGCATCAGAGAAATGGATGCTAAAAAATCTCCCTGTAAACACTGTGAGGCAATATTCCAGTGAGAGGAGAAATAAATCCAAGAGGGCTGCTGTAGTAAAAGCTGGGGGAAATCTACTTTACTAGCATATGCTGCTTTCTAAAATAAAAAATACCAAAAAGGGAGCTTTATTGGTGAACTCCAATACTATGAGACTTTATGACCACATTAGATAGCTGTAGATACTTACAAACAGTTCTTTTAATCAACACTGAGTACCCTTCCAAGGCCTTGTCATAGTCAAGATAATCTCTCCAGTCACCAATTTCTTACACTTTTCCTTATTTTCTGATTTCATCTTCAAAGGAATCTTTTTAACATGATATTAAAACTTTCATTATTGAAAACTACTGTTGAAAAGTTAACTTGTTCCTTGAGGAAAATGAAGTAGAGCACTTTCTTCTCCACCCCCCACTCCTTGAAGTTTCTATATGGTACAGGAATAGTCAAAATAATACTCTAAAAGTTGGAGAGAAAGCAGTTGAGCCAGGATCTTGCATTCTGAGAAATGATGCAAAGGATACTCTGGTTTCCTTGTCATTCACAACCTCATTTTGTGATGGAAAAAAAAATAGCAATTAAAAAAAAAAAGCAACAAGAACAAAACCCTCTACTGTCTTTCGTCACAGAACAATGAAAAGACATCATAACAAAGCAAAATAAAACACGAAATAAAAATAAATACACATAACATTCCATTTCTACCAAACATGGCAGAAAAAGAAACAACAAAAACCACCCCAAAGCCAAAAGGTGTTCTTTGGTCCATCATACCAAAAGAGTTGGGTAAAACGCTTAGATTCCTACCTTTGTCAAAGTTCTCAGTCATTCCACTACGTGGAATTAGACAAAAGAGGGAAGTGTTATCCAGGACTGTCCTTTCAGACCCATGATACAGCCCTGATGTGAGTGTGGTTAGGCTAATAACAACATATGTCTCTCCATCCCTGTGGCAGTGATGTCAGCAGAGGTCTTGTGGGGAGTCAGGAAGCTCATGCTGATTATTAGAGATAGCCCCTCGTTATTGTGAGAGGAGGCCACTTTAAGAGCAGTGATTAGGAATCCCTTCTTCTCCCAGCTTACTTGTTGTCAACAATCCCTTGTGTCATTCATAACAGTAACAAGAATCCCACCATCACCCTGGATATCAGTGGAGTAGTGAGGAATTTGAATTTCTGCCTCCAAGCAGAATGGGGGAGAAATCCAGTTCATTGGTTCCAGCTGTTTGGAAAAGGTGTGGGTAAACACTACATTTAAATAAGATTTATTCACATACAACATCTAAATGTAAAGATTTCAATTGAACCAGTTAGGCATCATGCCAAGAACCATGAGGAATGTAACTGAGAAATGTATCCAAACTTGGCTTTAAAAAATCTATAATAATTATCTGACAAATCTTTTTAAATGGGCCATAACAAAATACTTACGAATGAACAATTATGAACATACTCATAACCAATTTAAAAATAGAAACTATAAAGGAGATATAAACTACAAAGGAAAATCCAAATGGAAAATTTAGAAATAAAAATTTATAAGAACAACAATAATAAACTCAATGCATAAAAGATAGACAAAGATAGCAAAACAAGACAAAACAATGGGAATTACCCAGTCAAAACAACTAAGAAAAAATAGACTATGAAAACAAAAACTATTGCAGGGACAAGGAGATTACAAAAAAAAAATCAAAACAAAAGCAAGTTTTGCAAAGAGTTGGAGACAAATAACTCAATACATCAAGGAAGAAAGCAATTATAGCAATTATGGATCAAGCCAATTCCTACACAGAAACCATGGAAACCCTAAGGAAGTGTTATGTGTGTGGGGTATGCCAACTCAGATTTACATGCTATTTCTAAACTAAGAAGAAATTCTATTGGTTTCGAAGTAGTGTACACACCAGCCAATTGGCAAACTTCTGGTTTTGATATTGTACTAGAGTTAGAACAATGATTAGAGGAAAATGGTTGAAGAATGAATGGTAGTTACCTATGTTACCATTGCAATCTCCTGTGAACATTGATATTATAAATACTAAAAGTCACTTATAGCTGGCCAGTGATGGCACACGCCTTTAATCCTAGCACTCGGGAGGCAGAGGCAGGTGGATCTCTGTGAGTTTGAGGCTAGCTTGGGCTACAGAGTGAGTTCCAGGAAAGGCACAAAGTTACACGGAGAAACTGTCTTGAAAAACCAAAATAAAAAAAAGATCACTTGGTAAATTGAATCATTCAGATTCAGCCATAAATAAAGCTTGAAAGGAACAGTTACCATGCCAACAGGCTTTGTCCACTGGAGTTGACAGAAGTTCAGTTCCAGCTCATCAAGTTTAGTGTTTCTCTTGAGTGACTTAATCTCAGGAATATTCCTAGGGAAAAGGAATTTTATCTGCCTTACTTTGGGGAGGGATTTGATAGGATTGGCATCTTGCCAATTCATTGTCCAGCCTCAGATTCACTTGTAAGTGAACATAAGTATATTCATGTACATATATATGTAAGAATATAAAGTAGACCTAAATCCCACTTTATAAAATTTTTTCTTGGAAATACTGGTTTTTACTTCTTTAATGTGTATTTGGAAAGGAAGTGTTGAGCTTTGCAAACCCCTTCAACTCTGTTTTTTTAAATATAAGACAGTGTCTCATTACATAGCCATTGTTGGCTTGGAATTCTATGTATATACCAGACTGACTCTGAACTTGCAACCACTCTCCTGACTCTACCTTCCTAGTGATGGGATTACAAGTGTGGACCACGGCATCCATCAATTTTATCTGTATTGTTTTCTTTTTGACCTTAGAAGAAGGAAATGGAAAAGTGACTCATGGTGCCAACAAGACCCCAGTTATCCTTAGAGATAAATAGCAAGGAACAACAAAACCATGGGGTTGATCTATGATAAACAAAAAAGGATGCAGACGTCAAGTTAGTAAGGAGGGTGGAGTACATGAGCAGAGGAGAGATGTGGACTTGATATAGAGAGTTAGGTGCTCATGTCCATGTTAATCTGAATTCAGTTTTTATCATTACTGTTCTGTATCCCCTTCTGCCTGTTTCTGTAGTGTGGTGGTATTGTGTTCCCCAAAATATTGTGCACTCTAATAAACTTATCTGGAGTCAGAGAACAGAACAACCACAATATTAAACATAGAGGTTAGACAGTGGTAGCACATTCCTTTAATCCTAGCATTCCAGAGGCAGAGATCCACCTGGATCTCTGTGAGTTCAAGGCCACACTGGAAACAGCCAAGCATGGTGACTCATGCCTTTAATCCCAGGAAGTAATGGCAGGAGGCAGAAAGGTATTTAAGGCGTGAGGACCAGGAACTATAGCCTAATTAAGCTTCAGGCTTTCTAGAAGCAGTTCAGCTTCCAGTCTGAGGAAACAGGATCAGCTGAGGAATTTCGAGGTGAGGAAGCTGTGGCTTGTTCTGCTTCTCTGATCTTCCAGCTTTAACCCAATACCTAGCTCCGGGTTTGTTTTTGTTAATAAGACCTTTTAAGATTCGTGCTACACTGTAGGGGGAAACAAGTGTCTATCACTGGGTTATTAAGTGTCTCTCAGAGCATAGTTTGGAAAAGACTTAGCTTAGCTATCATTGTGGCACTCCCGTGATGTTGTGGGAACTCTAAGAGCTGTGTCTTAGTAGGGGATGTGCTGGTCCTTGGGGGCACACCCTCCTAAGAGACAGTGGGTCTCTGAGCTTCTTTTTTTTCTCTGAATTTTGCTTCCAAGTTTGGGGGTGAGTGGGTTTGGTGTGCCAGTTTCTCTTCTCTGTGACAAGAGCTTCCCTAGACGCTTCAAAGTGACAGGTGACAGCACTTCAGACTTCAACTCCTGGATCAGGAGAAAAACAGGAAACAAAACAAAACAAAACTGTCAACAACAATAACAACAAAAAGCACCCCCCCCACACACACACACACTTACAAAAACTAAAGTTTTCTGTTTATAAGTTTAAAAGTTGGGTTTTTTTTTTAAATGTAACTGAGTTTTCAACTATATTTTTGGGATAGTGTAAATTTGAAAGCGTGATGACTATTCTAAGTTTGAGAATTATATAAATATTTAGCGTGAATTTTTTGCTTTGACTGTATTTTGAATGTTTATATGAGTATGTATATGCTGTATTAGTGTGTCATGTACACAAGCATATGTTTAGGTGTGCATACCTATGTGTACAGATGGAGGCCAGAAAGTGTTTGAGGAGTACTGCCCCATCTCTTCTCCTGTCTCTATGTCTCTCTCCTCAGCACTGAGTACATCCATGGGTACATCAGTGACAGCTTTTTAAGTGGGTTCCAGAGATTTGATGTCAGGACCTCATGTTTGCTTAGCAAGCACTCTCACCTGACCAGCCCTCTACCCAGCCTGTTTGTTTGTTTATAATGGATTGTTTAAAGCCTTTCCTGGTAATTGTTAATGTATCAGTTCATTTGCAGCAAATTCCTGTCTTAAATCATCTGTAGCTCTTGGTGCCCTCTCCCTACACCACAAGAACACTTCTTAAGACTACTTGACATGAGGCAGTGGTCCCCAAGGCATCCCTTGAAAAATTTAAAGTGTCTCTTGTAAATAAGATGCATCAAATGCAAAACCAGAGAAAAGGCAGAATTATAAAATCACCTCTAAAGAGAAAATTATTTCTTGGATTTCAAAATCAAACAAACAAACAAACTCAGTTGTGAATGTGGAAAGTGCAAATTGTTTTTTAAACATTATTCCCTTTCTAACATCAAATGCTGGAGCAGTTGGTGGATTATCTCAGTCAAGAAGCATTTGCCTTACAAAGCTGCCATTGAATTAACCTCAGGAGCATAACTCAGCTCAAAGACAAGAATGGAGTATGCTTGCCTTTCCACCCCAATCTGTGATTTTTATCTAATGAATATGTTAGTGCTTTCTACTTTTGTGGAGTACAATTGAAGTATATGTAATTCAGTGTCATTGTTATTTCACCAAGGGGAAGTTAAAATTGATTCGCTGATTTTAAAATACTTTGCTAATCATTTGGAAGACATTAGCAAATAGCTTGTGTGGACCCCTGCCTTTTTAAAGTAGGCCACCTGTAGAGCTTCTGAAGGTTATTATTTATATTAGTTGTAAGAACAGGACAATGAACCTTTAAAGTCTTAGATCCAGGTAATACACTGAGTTGAGTGCTTGGGGGGTTTCAAAGTCTATGTTACGAAAGAAGTTTTACATGATTTTTGTAGGTTCTACCTAAACCATTGTATTTAATATGAAAATTGGAAATGTTGGTGGGGGAATTCTAGTCTTTTGCAAAGGAGATACTGGACCATCATGATTTTCTTGTCTATCTAGCAAGTCTAGGCAAACAGGAGTCTACAGAATGAATAAACTACCCCTTTTCTTTTCTCAAATACTAAACATAAAAATGTTATAGTCAGAAAAGTTTTTTAAGATTTATATTTAAAATCCTCTAATTATGTGTATTTGTGGTCTTTGTGCAGGTATGTGCTCATTAAAGTGCATGCCCCAGGACCAGAGGCATCTGATTCCCCTGGGGCTGGAGTTGTAGGTCATTGGAAGTCTGTGGTGATGTTTTATTTGTGCTGAAATGTGATTTTATTTGTATGTTAATAAAGTTGCCTGGGGATCAGAGCTAAGAGCAGGTCATTAAGTAGAAGTCTGGTAGTGGTAGCATACACCCTTAATCCAATCACATGGCAGGCAGAGTCTGTGTGTTCAAGGACACAGCCAAGCAGCAACAGGAACCATAGAGACTTGGAGGTCTATATAGACAGGCAGTGATGAGGAAGTCATGTGGTTGGGTTTACAGCCAATGAGAAGGTAGAACAGAAAGGCAATAAAAAGACAGGACACAGGAGGAAGGTCTGTCTCTCAGGGGAAGGATGGCAGCAAGTGGTAAGATAAGGCCGTCTTAGCTCTTGGCTACTGCTTGATCTCTTGGGCTTTTAACTCTTTATTTGGCTCTGTGTTTCTTATTTAATAAGACCATTAAGAATTACATCTACAGAAGTCATCCTAACTGGGTGGCTGGGATATGAACTCAGGTCCTCCTGAAGAGTAGTGTGTTCTCTTAACTGACCAGTCATCTCTCCAGGCTTCAAAAAATTCTTAATAGCATTGTCCATGCTTTAAGATTGCTCATCATGAGCCAGCAAGATGGCTCAGAGGGTAAGGGGACTTGATGTTAACACTGATGATCTGAGTCCATTCCTGATGCCCCACATGATGGAAAGAAAGAAATGATTTCTGTGTGTTATCCTCTGACTTCCATAAATATGTCATGCATAGACATGTGTGTGTGCATACATGTGTACACACACACACACACATACACACACACACACACACACACACACACACACACACAACCCATTAAAGTAGAAATAAAATTCAAAGTCATCTCATCTGTTTCTATGGGTTTCATAGACTAATTTGTAGTTTTTGCATATTCAGTTTGTGTGATAAACTTTGCCTTTGCCTTCATTTTAACTCATATGATTTCATTTTATTTAAAAGGGCCAGGGAACACTGCTGGACTACTGGAGTATAACTTACCTTCAGAACTAGGGGATACTAAACATGTATTGTTTATATTGCTAAATTTGTGCATAAAGCATAAATTTAGTCTTCTGACAGTGAAGTTGCCGAAAAATATTTGATCATTGTCTTTTTTACAGAAGAAAAATCAACAACATAGTCAAGATTCATTCAAAAACATCCAGATATTTTGTAAAATTAATAGCAAAAATAATAACTAAATAAATAACTGGAGAACAATTTTACATTGCTTATCTTGCAAAAAATTATATTAGCCATTTTATTTGTGAAATATAATAACAAGTGAAGTATTCTTGAAGCATCAGTTAATTTTTTTATATCTGGGTATATATTTGAGAAACATACATCTAGGGCATCTCCCAGCATGTTATGAGATACTTCTAAGCAGTCCTCCATGGTGGTGTGTGGGTTTACTTTCTCATGGCAAGCAGATGATAATTCTCAAGCTATGGATTCAAGTCAATTTCAGTCAAGTTTTAGACTAATTGACATAAGCATTTACTGATCTAAGAGCATAATGTATAACATAATTTTTTTTTGCTTTGTGGTTATAACATATTTTCTGAACCTAACCCTCTATGAGATTTATTAACAAAAAAGCTTTTAATTTTTATTTTAATTTTTTCTCATTTTTATTAATTCTATGAGAATTTCCTACAGTTTGTTTTGACCATAAACTTCCAACTAAGAAGTGTCAATCTGCCTTCATTTTCTAGATGACATGACATGTGAAATCTTTTCCTTGCTTTTCTCTCCAGCTACTGGCAATATAAACTTGTTTCTTAACTGGATGATGAACAGATAGCTCTTTTATATACTCTTCCCTTTCTCCAAATACCTATTTCAATATTTTTGTATAAATATTCAGCATTTAAAATAAAATGATCTAGTATTTACATTGGGCTCATATAGATTTAACTTCCTTTTGAATAACTTTTCCATTAATTCATTATTCTTGTCTAGATAATGATTTCCCACCTATTTATTTATTGCTATGCATTATCTATAATTAACCCCCAAACTTTTTGAAAGTACTCCAATTTTGCTTTAATATGTTAAAAAGCGTAAGAATACCCTAAAGAATAACACAACTAAAATATATGGAATAAAACATATACATAAGAGACACAGCTATCAGTCCCTTCATCTAACACAGGTCTACATCCTCGTGACCCGGGATATGGAAACGGTATCATCTGTAGACATGGCATCAAAAGTGCAACTGACTAAAGGGAAAATAAGTCAGGGTTTAGCAAAATTAAAACCTTTGTACCTAAAATGATATAGCTTCAGTGACATGAAGTAATGGAAGAAAAGACTTGCATACTGTATGTATGATAAGGGATTTCTGTCTAGAATACAGTAAGAGCATCTTCTATCTCCGTAATGAAAATGTAATGCATTTTTTTTAAATGGGTAAAATTTGTGATCAGCTTTGCTTTGAGTAGACACGTTGAGTTTTAATGAGCACATGAAATGTGCTCAAAATCATTATTCATAATGGAAACTCAAATCTGTCATGTAATTTATCACTTCACTAATTCAAAGGAAGGGGGTTGAAGATACATAGAGGAAGATGGGGAGAAATTAAACCTTCATTTACTATTGATAGATTTCTAAATGGTTCAGCCACATTGGGAAACAATCTTTAAACTGCTCAAAATTTAAACATGGATTTCCTATCTGACATAGAAATTTTATCCCTGCATATATTCAGAAGAAAATGAAAATACAAATACACAAAATATATTCACAACATTTCATACTATTTACCACTTATTGGAAGCATTAATAGTAGGCAAAGTTGAATGCAATCCAAGTTACCACTGATTAATAAATGAATGAAAAAAGAAAAAGTTGTGTTTCCACACATTCATCTTGCCATGAAGAGGAATATGGTTCTGACGTGTATTAGGATGAGCAAGGATCTTGAAAGAGTTATGCTGAGTTTAAGAATTTAGTAAGAAAAAGAAACACATTCTTATGAGTCATTATGTCTGAAATATTCAGAATGGCCAAGTTATTGAGATATGTAAATGAATTTCTCAACAGCCTTATTAAATTAGAAACACAGAGCCAAATACAGGGGCAAAAGCCATAGAGACCACAGAAGTAGCAAGAACCACCAGCTAACCTTAGCTCACCACGCCACAGTAGCTTACCAAGAGAGAGCTTCTTCCTGTCTAACTTGCGCCTTTATGAGAAGTTCTGCCTTCTCATTGGCTCTTAGCCCAGCTACCTCACTTCCTTGTCACTGCCTGTCTGTACAGAACTCCAGGTCTCTATAGTTGGTACTGGGATTAAAAGCATGTGTCACCATGCTTGGCTGTTCCTTAGTGTGTCCTTGAACACACAGAGACTCTGCTTGCCATGTCATCAGATTAAGGGCGTATGCTACCATTGCCTGACTTGTTTATGGCTGGCTATGTCCTCTGATCTCCAGGCAAACTTTATTTATTAACATACAAATAAAATATCACCACAGAGATAGGAGAAAAGATTTAGTAGCCCAGGGGTAAGATGGGTGGGGGGATTGAAGGATTGTGAAACACAGGTGTTTTGTGTGTGTATGTGGTTGGGGTGAGGGAATGAACATGCCCTATGCCAGGAAAAGTTAATTGTTCTTTCTAGTGTGCAAAGACAGTGTCATCATCTATGAACCAGAGAACAAGGTTCTCTGGGAAACAAACCCACCATTGTCCACTGCTTACCTTATCTTGAATTTCTTAACCTCTGTGATTGTGAAAAAGAAATTTCCATTCACACAACAAGCAACCAAATCATAGAAGAAAGAAGACTTGAGAATATTAATTCATGACGTCTGTCCAGTTTAATGGTTACTAGTATTAACATGCAGACTCTGTTATGTGGATTACATATCAAGAAAATCATTACCAAAACTGCACTGGACACACCATGTCTAGAGAACTGTGTTCAGTCTGCAGAGACTCACCAGCCTTGGTATCCAGTCATCATTCTGGAACGTTGTCTCTTGGTCACTCTGGCTATTTCTGTTTTTGTTTCTCTTGCAACTTTGCTCTTCCTTGTGCATCTTCAGGCCTTGTTAGACTGCCAAGGATGGGTTCACTCTTCAAACATGTATGACTCCACAAAGTGTTTATTTTTTTCCTGATACATCATGGACAGTTTAGCTGAAAGGTTTGGGTAATTTTTATTTAAAACTCTGAAATTTCCCCACTGTATTTCTGTTTTACAATTCTAGGGTCAAATGCCAACCATGAGTTCCTGGATCATGTTTATGTTACTGTTCTCCTTCTGTAAGCAGTTGGAATTATGTCTTCATTACTTATATTGCAAAATACGTATTGGATAATTCAAGGAACTCCTACCCTATTGGTTGCAGGGTTCAAACTCAGGTAGCCAGGCATGGTGGCTAGCACCATTAATCACTGAGCCATCTCCCTGGTCATCTTTGTTTTTAATTGACATATTTTAAGTGACATATTAAAGTACAATTATTTGATATCTGTATACAGTATGTCATGAGAAAATCACAGTAATTATCACTGCCTTCTCTTCAAACATTTACTGTTCTTCGTTAAATCCCCAACATTTCTAGTCATTTTAAAATATGTCATAAACTGTTGCAGAATGCATTTGTTCTGTGCTTCAAAGCCATGGAAACATTTCCTGTTGCCTCTCTGTACTTTGGTTTCCTCTACTTAACCTCCATTTGTATCCACTTCCTCCAGAAAGTAGCTTGAGGTATTGGTCAGAGTCCAGTTAATGATGGTTGCATTTCACTTCTACTTTCTATCTAAGAAGGATAGGTAAATACTAGGAATAACCTTCATAGTAAAATTACAAATCTATTTTCCATGGAAGGGTATAAGTCTCTGGATAAAAAAGGCCAAGCAAGGCTGGGAAGGTGGCTCAGTCAGTAATGTGACCAGACAAGTTCCTAAATCCAGCTCCCTAGGAACCTCACAACAAGGCATAAAGAGGCTGGATATGGGAGCCTGGGCTTGTAATCCCAGTTCTGGGGAGGCAGAGACCAGAGACTCTTGGGCTTGCTGACCAGGCAGTATACCTAATTGATAATCCCAGGTGAGAGGCTCAGTCTCAAAAACAAGGTGAAGAGTGATAGAGGAAGACATATTACATTGAAATTTGGTCATTACATGTATACAAATACATGCAGATACATTTACACACACACACACACACACAAACAAACAAAATAAATGTACAGATAAAGAAACAAATGAACAAAGACAGAAAATAAGCCAGCTATAGACTCATTAGTGAAAGCACATGTGATTTCTCTCTTTGCAGAAATATAAAATAGAACATTTTAAAAAATATTATCATCTTTGTATTAACTAAACTAATAGTCTATATCCATTCTGAAAAGAACACAAATAGTTGGTAGATGTGTTAAACTTTAGAAACATATACAATGTTTCACTTTTTTCAGATGATTCTAAAGACATTTTCTTTTTAAATTTTTGGCTCACTTTGCAGTGTCTTGTTACATAGCCTAGGCTAGCAAAGAACCTACTCTGTAGCTCAGGTTGGCCATTAAATCATGATCCTTTACCTCTGCTTTCCTACTGTGTGGCTCTATAATGACCTTTAAAGAAAAGACAGTTTTCTTCTGACAGGTGGTCCCTGGTAAGCTGTCCACTCTCCAGTGGATGGCCATACATTTGTAGATACATGAGAGCATTAATCAGACTCAATGTGTTAACAAAGAGTAATGAAGTTGTGAGGGAGTCATTGTGGGGTAGATCCAGTGGGAGGTGAAGATGAGGGAGATGGAATTTGGCACAACACATCTAATACCTGTAGCATGAATCTTAAAAGTTCTTATTAATAAAAACAAACCCAGGAGCCAGATATCGGGGTGAACGCTGAAAGATCAGAGAAGCAGAACCAGCCAAAGCCACCTCACCTTGCCAATTCCTCAGCTGATCCTGTTTCCTCAGACTGGAAGCCTCTGAGTCCTCATCTAGAATGAATCTCAGCTGAACTACTGCTAAAAGCATAAAAGCTTAACCAGCTTAGTTAGTTCCTGGTCCTCACGCCTTATACACCTTTCTGCTTTCTGCCATCACTTCCTGGGACTAAAGGCTCACTTCTTCTGATTAAAGGCGTGAGTCACCATGCCTGGCTGTTTCCAGTGTGGCTTTAAATTCACAGAGATCCAGATGGATCTCTGCCTCCCAAGTGATAGGATTAAAGGCACGTGTGCCACCATTTTCTGGCCTCTATATCTAGTGGCTGTTTTGTTCTCTGACCCCAGATATAAGTTTATTAGGGTGCACAATATTTTGGGGAACACAATACCACCACAAATACCTGTATGGAATTCTCAGAGAATAAATAAAAATATGTTTTCAAAAAGTCAGCCTTGACGTTTAATTTGTTGCATTAATATGCTGGGATATTAAGTCACTATTTCTCATTGTGACTATTCCCAGCAGCTGCAATTAGCATGTATAATGAACACAATCTCAGAAATAAATTAAATTTCTCTCTAATTCCTAACAAGTCCATGGCATGACTACTTAATCTCAGCAAGGAATTCAAGAAATCCCAGTGTCTAGCTTTACATTTTGTGTTGCTTAAAGACAGGACTGAGCCTTGAGCAGCATCCAGTAACCACTCACCAAGCTGGCTGACCTTGTATTGAACCACAGACATTCTATCCTACCTAGTTCCATTTATATTGCTGTGGTACAACATCCTGACCAAAAAAAAAAAAAAAGTTAGTGGAGGAAGGGTTTATTCTAGTTTACAATTCCAGGTTGTTGTCCATTACTGTGACAGCTGAAGAGTCTTCAGGCAGCTAATCACATCACACCTACAATCAAGAGAAGAGATAAATAAATGGATCCATGCTTAATGCTCAGCTAGCTTTCTCTTCTCTCTCTTTTTTTGAGATTATAATTACAATATTTCCCCCTTACCTTTCTTTCTTCCAAACCCTTCCATATGTCCCTCCTTGTTCTTTAGATTCATATCCTCTTTTTTTTAACTAATGATTATTGCATTCATGTATGCATATTTCTAAGTATAACCCTTTCGTTCTGTATGATGTTTCCTGTATGTAGGCTTTCAGGGCTGACCATTTGTCACTGGACATAGTCAAAGCTTTCATGGCTAAGGAGTGATGCTACTCATAGTTGGCTGTACCTCTTTCCATGCCAATCCATTAGTAATCAAGACAAACATTCATTGGCATGCTCATAGACCAATCAGATCTAGACAATCCCCACTGAGACTTCCTCCCTGGGTGATTCTAAATAGTCAAGTTGAAAGAGGTTTCAGACATCTCTTTCCTTTTTTTAATTTTCTCTTTGATGATATTAATTTAAGAAGCAAAAGTTTACATTTCCTTATTGTTTAAAATAAACTCTAAAATTCATAATGTAGGAATTCTGACTAGTCCAAAGAGACAATGAGATTCATAAACTATTTTGTGTCTTTTTTTTTTGTCATCAATAACATACAACCCTAGATCATTCATGTTCAGTTCCGTTCTTAACTGTCTTTTATTTTGCCTAGATCTCAAAACCTTGACAGTCCTACTGTAGATTTGTCCTGATCCCAATTGAGGCCAGAATATTTAGACTAAAGGTGGTGAGAAGGGAAGAATCTCCATGCAGACAAGAGCTGCCCACTTGAAGAGGGAAAATCCCATGAAAATGCAGATTTCAGAGCACCTGGGATCTGTCTGAACTCCAGCACCACACCAAGCTGTACTACCAGGTGCAAATTTTAAAAAAAAATTATCAAAAAGACATACTGAGCACTGTTTGTTCTTTTATTTTATCCCCCTCCCAATATCTAGATGTGTTTTCTTTTTCTTTAAAGGACACGCAGTATGAGTTTCCCACCACATTTTTTTTTCCTCGTACAGTGAACGTTGTCTCTAATAACAAACATAGACAGCACAACTGCTGTTTTACAGCTACGGCCAGTGAATCCATTCTTCTGACGTTGCTGAACCGCAGGGCAGTGGATTGGACTAGTGTACAGCAGGTGTTTTTGTGCATGCTCTCCAACCTCTGTAGCCACAATGGGTAAAAGGGTCACAGTGAAAACGTTTGTGACACACACCTACTAGGGAAGGCTTTGCTGCTGGCCAACTCTGAAATCTATGCTGGCTGACAAACACAGTTTGCTTTTTCAATATTGAATCAGTAACGTACACGCTAGTGAATTCATATCTTCTTGGAAAGTATTTGATTTGTATTGCTCTAGATGACAACAGGCTGCCAAGACGGATGAAACAGAAGAGGTGACAAAAACACACAGTGACTCTCCATTTTCCCAATTCGTGTGTAGAGATAGACAGCCTGTAGAAGTGTGTCTCTTACTCTCTTACCCCGGATAATAAGTGACAGTACGTGATAGTGTGAGGCTAAGGAGCTTGCAGAAGCAGCAGAACCATGTTTCATTCTCTTCGGGGGTTAAGGTGGTCTTCATTTTTCTCTGTTAGGAAATGAAAGTATTAATAAATATAAAATTGCCATTATATCACCATGAAATAATGCATGGAACAAACCACTCAGGCAAAGCGCAAGGTATAGTGAAATTTAAAAAGCCAAGGATCAACATCACAGAGAGGCGACTGAGCACAGCACCCAAGGGTACCTTCCCCTGGCACTGGCTACCACTGTTGCTTTAAGTGCAGCTTGTGTCCAACCTTTACATCCTTCCTAATTGCTGCTGAGGGGCCCAGCTGCCAGCAGGTCAGAGAAACTGGAGAGGAGATGTAAAGTAGGCGAACTACTGGACAGACCTAAAGACACACAGGGAACTTTGTCTGAGGACCGAAGCTTAATTCTTCATTTTATTTTCCCTCTGCTGGTTGTTCTTACTCGGTCTTTTTCTCATCTGTTCTTTCACCCTCTTGTTTTTCTTTTCCTTTTCCCCCAGTTGCTCTCCCTCTATTTCTTGATACAATCCTTCTATCTTTTCCCTGATGATTCCTTCCTATTTCTTTCCTGATGTTTTTCCCTCTACATCTTTCCTTCTTCTCTCATTTTTCTCTTATCCCTTTTATGCCTCCTGATACAAAGATTTCTATGCAAAAAAAAAAAAAAAGATTACAACCTCACAACCACAAGTTACATATTTTCCAAAAACAAACGAATATCCTTACAGGAGAAGAATCACATTAAGATTACATGTTTTCCGTAGAAGCCCACAAGTAGTTAAACATTTTTCTTTTTGTTAATCTTCTCACCATAACGTCTCCACCCCAAAGCAATGATTCCTTTATAATGGATTAACAAAATTTCAAGCAAGCTAAGTATACGCCAGCCATTTCCTTTTGTACTGGCAGGCAACTGTTTACGGTTTCGTTGTAGCAGATTTCTGTTTTGTATTCTAGAGAAACTTCAAACAAGTGGTCAGTTCACCGTCTATTTTTCTTTGCAAACAATAAGGTCATTTAATTTCCTTTCACAGCTTTGTTTCTTTAAGATGCATACTGGGGCCTGTGATTAGTTCTGTAATCTACATGACCCAGGAACTCAGGCCTCACCTTGGACGTAGGGACATACTTGATCTCTTTAGTCATTGGCCTGGTTTTTCACAGGCAGAATTCATGGGTCTATAATGCATGAAACTTCCTTGTTCTTATTTTTTATCTACAACAGATATCACGTCTAACAAAGGGGAAGGTGACTTTTAGCCTATTTTTGCCCTTTTTTGTGTGTCTCTTACTGGAGGAACTGGCAGAGTAACCTAAACCATTTTTCTAATCATCTTTACTATCTTAACGTCCTGCATCTTTTAGGCTAACGCAGAAAGTCTAATTAAATCATAGATCTAACTAATCATCATTCCTCTTATAAGAATCATCTTCATTATGATCTGCAAGTAAATTGCCCAGTGAGGAGTAGGATTTTCCCAAGAAACAGACACATTATGATAGATACGGTGGAATCTTTCCGTATAGTAACCACACCACACCAAATACAGCAGGAACACAGCAGCAGCAAGCAGAAGGAAGCACAGCAAAGGTAAGGGGCATTCTGGAGATAATCCTCCCTCTTCCTGGGGCTTTGCCTCTCCAGGATATACCCCGAGTAACTTTGTTAGTCTCTGGGCTGTATTCCACAAGCTCCACTGTTGTCTACAACTCCCCTCACATGGCCACTGGGACCTCATTAAAGAGCTTAGGTGGGCATAAGAGAGACTCCTATAAAATAGCCCAAATGAATAGGAACAATTGCTATGCCTCCCTTCTGAAGGATAATTGGAGCTAATGCAACCCTGATTGATGTCACGTTAAAGAAAAACCTGTGGTTGAGTAGTTTACATGGCTCACAGTGATAAACAGAACATTATTCTGGCATCCCAGAGAAATACACATACAGAGATAGTACAAAAATATTGAGTATTTGTAATTGTGAAATGACTGGAAGTATGAATATAGACATACATACCAGTAGTTTGTGTGGGTTTGAAACTGGGGAGTGGGGCTGTGGGGAAGTCTCTCTCTTACGCATCTTTCTCACATTTCTGTTTATTGAATTTGCTGCATTCTTTCCCCATTATTTGATAGTTCATCTTTGCTTACTTCTCATGGCTTGGTTCACTCCTTTACAAACCTTCTTCTCAATCATAACATGGGCCTGGCACCACTCAGCACTGACTGAGCACAATGTCAATATTTCCTTTATCCAATTGTTAAAGGATTACAAACTGCTGTATTGTACCTTACAGACTTGTTTTCCCTGGGTCATCTGTCCATGGTTAAGTACTGACAGAGCCAGCCTGCGTAGACATGAGTGATACATTGTATCATTCTGTAGGTGGAATGATGATGTAGAAGAGAATCTGAACAGAGGTTCTATCTACTGCACTGTATTCACACAGTAAAGGAAGACACTGTCCCATTAATGTCCAACTATGACTGTTGGGTGAAAGGCCATGTTAAGACCTTGTTGGTTTTGAAGTTCTGCAGCTTAAAGTTTCCCTTGAGAGATTTGAAGATCATCAGCGAATATTAGATCAACACAGTCACTTCAGAGAGAGAAATCATAACGCATTAGGCCAACTTTTGCTACAACTACCACCATAACTCTGCTCATCAGAGGTTTACCACAATTCTAATTTGTTGTTTCCTCCTAGAACTTTTCCTACAATTTTGTACACACGGGGAAAAGAATTTTTTAATTGATTTTAAATAATGAAATTATATTGGTCTGCAACCTGTGGAATTTCTACATTAGGTCTTGAGGATCTAGGGTAATTTAAACAAACATATACACAAATAATAAAAATACATAATCTAATTATATAAGGACTGCATATAATCAATGAATAATTTAAACAAATATTTCTTACTATAAAATTATACATATAGGATTAATCAGATTTCAACTTCTATAACAAAAGCAGGAGGCAAGCAGCTTATCTGAAATAAAGGCTTGCTTCGTGTGTACTTGTAGAGCTCCAGCCTCGACAGTGTCCAATGATTACACCATTGCTTTCAGGAACCTCAAGGTACTACAGATTAGGAAACTGCTTGCCACTCCCAGCAATCACTAGAGTTCCGGTGAAAATTAACTGCCTACTCAACATACTCAGGGAATTCCCAAATTGGAAAGAAAAAAAATGAAGCAGGATGACAGACAGAGCAGGATGCATCAAAATTAAGTTCTGGAGCCAGCAACCAGTGAAGTACTTTCTCAAATAAGTCTCCATTGACTGCAACAAACCTTATCTTCTGATCTAGCCCCAGAGTGTGGTTTTCTGAGGCATTCTGGGAGTTCATTGCATAGTATAGTCTATTATATTTTTATTCATTTACCTTCCTCCTTCTATCCATTTCAATTTACACTCTTTCTGCATACCAACAGGAACAGTACATTTTATCAACTAGTGATAATGAATGTCCCAATAACTCTTGCTTGTCTCCTACAACTTTGCTTGAGTCTTCCCGTATTTCTAACTGAAGTAAAACAGTTTTTCTTCATATATCCATATTTATAATTATACATCAATGTACATATTGTTAGTCATCCGGTCTCATAAATGATGGTTTATAAAGTAAATGAAGCTATTTTGCTTGCATTTAATTTCTGGCTTGTTGCTGCTGTTATACAAAAAGGAGGCTCTTCCAGCTGTCTGGGCCAGGTGCCTCCTCAATGTAGCCTAAGTTAAAAGAAATACATCGATTACTTGCAGAATCTGAACTCACACGGGAGCTGTAACATCAGGACGTACCATCTGTTTATTACTTTTATTTGTCTCCTCCTGTGTCGTGTATTTCAGGTTGAGTAGCAGGTTGGTATGATATAAAACACATCAGCAGCTTCAGAACTAAACAAACTGCAGAGATTCCTTGACTCCAACAGTCCCACAGCTATTGGAAAGGCTCCATTCCATAAGTGGTTCCAGGTTCTGTGGGTTGTGACCCCTTTGGGGGATACATATCAGATATTTATACTACAATTCATAACAGTGGCAAAATTACAGTTATGAAGTAGCAACAAAATAATTTCATGGTTGGGGTTCACCACAACATGAGGAACTGTTTTTTTTTTTTTTTGGTTTTTTTGAGACAGGGTTTCTCTGTGTAGCTTTGCGCCTTTCCTGGAGCTCACTTGGTAGCCGAGGCTGGCCTCGAACTCACAGAGATCCTCCTGGCTCTGCCTCCCGAGTGCTGGGATTAAAGGCGTGCACCACCAACGCCCGGCGAGGAACTGTTTTTAAGGGTCACAGCATTAGGAAGTTTGAGAACCACTGCTTGGAAGCAACTTGGTTTGCAGATATATTATATAAAGCGTTATAATTGGCAATGCTTGACTCATGGACAAGATACTTTGAAATCCTTAAAGAATATGATAAAGGGAAATTAAGATAATGGTTTTAAGAGAAAGAAGAAATGAAATGGACACCATTATAGATATTGCTCACTAGATACATAGAACTTTAATAATTTTTTGTTCTTGATCTCTTCTGGAGCCTCTTTTCTGATCCCTAGATTTTATACTTCACATTGTTTCTTTGATTTTTCAAGATAGATCAGTACATCAATAAATAAGGCACAAGGTAGACTTTGGAAAATGTTTACATTATTTCATCACATAATATTATTAGTTTATCTTGGATTTCCAGGACAATATCGAAAAGCATAGCACTAGGAACTTGTATTGATTAACATCTTTAATGTGACTGCTTTCCATGCTTAATTACAAACTCCAATGCAGGCTTTAACTCCTTACAGTTATGTTTATTAAGATAAGGACATCCTCTTAAGTACTGAATTTGCTGGGAGTTTTTATATTTGCAATGAAAATTTGTTATATTTAGTTAAATGGTTCTTATTATATTAAAACCATATTTTTCTATTCAAAATGTGAAAAAAAATCAAGCTGCTACCTGATGGGTGCAATAAATCCTAACCCATTGCCATATTTGCTTCATATTTTATTTGAATAAAACAATGCAGGTATAGTTAAAATCTCAGCATAACATATGGCACATGGACTAATACTTTACTGATCACCAATGTTACAAATGAAAGTTTGTGACATTTTAAGTGAAGGACTTGGCCCTTCTTATTGCTACAGTGAGATCTGACTATATTAGTACAAGTGAATATATTTTGAATAGCTTCAGAGGACAGGCAATAATGAAAATGTAAATCAAACTACATCTTATTTTACTGTTATAAAAGCAACATGTCACTCTGCCTGGAAGTTAAAAGCTGCTTGTTTTAACCTGTGTTTTCCAATAAATTCACATTTCATAGTCTAGCATTAATTCAGCTGCTGCTGTGTTTGTATAGACTTGTACACCACTAATTTTGTTTTCACAGGAATAATAGGTTATGAATATTACTACATCATTGATAGTATAAAGAGAATCTTAAAATCGTAGTTTACATAGACTTTGTGCTATCTGGAAAACAGGAATGATCTGATTCAGACCAAAGGGATCTTTTTAAAGTGTAATATTTAAGTGTAATATTTTAAGTGTAATTTTAAATGTAATGTTTAAGAGATGAGTAATGATATTTTACTTTGGGGACGCACTATTGCAATTCTAGTTACTTAATCTCACCGTTGATTTCACTTATCATTCACTATCTATGATCAACATAGATGCTACAAAACCTTGCTGAAGCACCATACATGCTGTACTCCTCAAGTCAGAAAACTCTAGAAACATTTTGAAATTTCAATTGCTAATCTTCTGCCTCTGGTATTTTCATTTGAACTATGCTAAGGGGTAAGC
>CABHPP010140959.1:0-27939 GCA_902168425.1 Peromyscus attwateri | reverse complement strand
ACTGATCCAGAATCCCTCACCCAGCAACCCACGTGGTAACAGCAGGAAATAAAAAGCCATCTCAGGATTTACCTGGCACATCCTCACCACAGCTCTGCAAACCAGATATTGCTAGCTCATCTCTCCTTTCACAGACAAAGAGACTGAAGGTCCAAGTGTTTCCTTGATTTGTTCGAAGTACACAGTTAGGAGAAGTCTTAAGATGCTAAGCCCAGGCTGGCAAAATGGCTCGGTTAGTAAGCATTTGCTTATGAGCACAGAGACCTGAAGTCAATCCCTAGAACGCAAGCAAAAATGCTAGTCACAGTTGGCAGGGCCTGTAACACCAGCACTGCAGAGGCAGGGAGATTCCTGGTGCTCATTGGCTGACCAGTCCAGCCCAATTGTTGAGCCTTAGGCCAATGAGAGACCCTTCCTCAGAAAAGGTTTCTCAAAACATGTCCTCTGGCTTCTACATGTACATTCATATACACTCATGTGCGCTTGCACATACACATGCAATTGCACACTCAAATACACAAGCATGTGAAAAAAATAAAAGTTCCTTTTAAGCCTCCAGCTTCGTTGGCTCCAACTCCACTACAAGTCCAGCGCATTCTGGGGTTTTCTGTCACATCTCTTTTGACTGTGGCTTGGTGGTGCACACACAATCTTCTCTACTTTGCAGACATGTCTCTGAGTGCATAGCTCTGTCCACAGATAAGCATCATGTTTTGCAGTCCTTCTCCTGTTCTGCTTCTCCACTCCTTCCATCCTGGGTATCCAAGGCAAGTCAGCCTCAAGTGCTGGGGGGCAGCTCAGCAGTAGGTTGCTGCTTAACGTCTTGAGGGTCTGGACTCCACCCACAGAAAAAGAAATTAACAAAGGGAGCATCTCTGTGGAATTATCGGCTCACATGCTCAGGGTAGCCCCTTGGAGGGCTAGGCTTTCTCCTTCCTCATGTTGAAACAGGCTTCTCTGAAAAACACAAGCCCCCTTCAAGCCCTGACGTCATGCTTACACCCTGGGATGGGATGACTCAGGAATTTAGGGAACCAAAGCCTTTAACTTTCAGAATCTTCTGTCCCATCCCAGTGACCATGACTGGAAATTATCTCTTTTTTTTTCTAATTTTGTATTTTTACTTATTAGCAGAGATGTGTGTGTGTGTGTGTGTGTGTGTGTGTGTGTGTGTAAAATGTGTGGGGATGGAGCCTGGCAGTAATGGCATAGTCCTTTAATCCCAGTCTTTGAGAGACAGAGGCAGGTGGAGGTTTAAGACCAGCCTGGTCAGCCAGAGCTATTACACAGATAAACCTTATCTTGAAAAAAAAGTGTGGGGATGGGGAGTACACACGTGCCAATGCCCACGTGTGGAGGTCAGAGGACAACAGGAAGAGAGAGACTGGTCCCCTCTTCCACCGTGGACTTCTGGGTTGGAACTCATGTTGTCAGCCTGGTGCAGCAAGTGCCTTCGCCCACTGAGCCTTCTCACCAGCCCTGGAAATGACCTTCGTACGTTCCTGGGCCTTCGTCACTGGCCTCTCAGTGCACACCTCATCTGTCATCCCCACTTAAAGAAGCGTAAAGATGGCAACAAACCCGCCCATCTACATGATGCGGAAGCTGAGGTCCACGGGGACAACCCCAGCGAGTATTCTGCCTTAATTGCTTCCCTGCACAGTCGTGTGTTCAAATGCTTGTCTCAGCGTTGCCATGAAGGCATTTGTGGGTGGGAGTCATATCTATAATTGGTTGACCTTCAGCCAAGGAAATCACCCTCCATCCACGGAGCTGTCTTGACTAATAAAGGTTTTAAGACAAAAAAAACCAACTTCCCTGAGGAAGTGAAATTCTGCCTCAAGACTGAGTCTCAGAAGGAGTCCAGGTGCAGCTGAACGGTAGAGACCCTGCCTAACAACACTTTTACACCTCCAGATTCCATCCCTAACGTGGAGATGGTGGTTGGCCTCCCCTCAGTGGACTATGACGAGGGGTGGATGGATAGAGGTGCATTTACCAAACGCTCATCGTGGTAACCCTCACAGCACAGCGAATAGGAAAGAGGCTCTCAGTTGGATGTTAAGATCTGGTTGATGGGGGGGGGGGGGGGGCAGAACTCACATGCACACCCTCACCTGAAACCTGGACCTCCCTGCCTGAATCAGAGGATGGAGGAACCAGGGAATGGGTCTCTGAAAGGAATAGAATGTTCTATTGGCTCCAAGTGTGGAGACCTGCAAGCAGAGAGCCCACACAGCCACTGTCTAACACTGATAACATGCCATAATACCTGATTGTCTCCATTCCCTTTAGCTGCAAACCCAAGGTGAAAGCAGCCTTAAATTGGGAAGATTTTTTTAAGTCCTAATTATGTGCAAAAACACAATAGGCTAGATCATCTTGTCTACCTCTGTCACTCTCCTCTGTTCCTAATCCACCAAAAATAAAAGCAGCAAACTCAGACTTTAAAGATCCACCTTTGACTCACTCAGTCACCAGCAGGCATGTAATGAAGCCCGAAGGCGGCTGTTCCCTGAAACTAATGAGGCATAAGCATCAGAGACCCACACTTAGATGAGTCCCTTCCAAAGTCTGCTCCTTAGTTGGATCTTTGTAATTCTAGATTCTTTTACTTAAAGCATCTCCAGTTTGCAGAGGTCTCAGGCTTCACAAAGCCTAAGTTCACCCTCAGGAGTTCCTGTTAAATGCAGGAAGAAGTTGTTCTGAAGATGCGAAGATAAATAGACGGTGGCCCTCATGAAACCAGAATTCAGTTACACATGATGAGTAAGTACCATACCGTGCCTGCAGCTACCGATATCATAGTGACTATTTTAATATGTATTAAGTGGGCAGATCACAGGTTAAGTATTCTTATGGAAAAATAATAATGATGATGATAATTATAATAATAAATAAATAAGTAGATGAGGCATGAGGATACCTTTAGAGGCATGGATGTGTTGGTGGCATTGGTGATGGTGAATGGTTTTATGGATGTACACTCACAGAGTTGTATGTTTAATACAGTATCTGCTATATATTAATCTGGGGGGTTATGTATATGAGCAATTATGTGTATGGTGTATGATTGTATGTGTTACATCATGTTCACGTCTAGTGTCCATGGAAGCCAGAAAATGATGTTGGGTCACCTAGAACTGAAGTTACAGATGGTTGTAATCCACTATGTAGATGCTGGGAACCAAACCCAGGTCCTCTGCAAAAGCAGCAAGTGGTCTTAACTACTGAGCATTGTAGCTGAAGTTTTCCTGTGTCCCGCCCATTCCGCAGCTGCTCAGACCCAACACACAGAGGCTTATTATTAATTAAAATTGCTCAGCCATTAGCTCAGGCTAACTACTGACTAGCCCTTACACTTAAACTCAGCCCATTTCTGTTCATCTATATGTCGCCATATGTTCCGTGGCTTTAACTGTGTGCCATTACATGCTGCTCCCTGGATGACAGGGTGGCGTCTCCTGACTTGCCTTCTTCTTCCCAGAATTCTCCTTGTCTCTTTATCCTGCCTATATTTCCTGCCTGGCTACTGGCCAATCAGCTTTTTATTTATCAACCAATCAGAGCAACACATTCACAGCTTACAGAACATCCCACAGCAGAGCATCTCTCCAGCCCCACTTGCAGGGTAGAAGGGATGGGTTGGTTGGTTGGTTGGTTGGTTGGTTGGTTGGTTGGTTGGTTGATTGATTGGTTGGTTGGTTGGTTGGTTTAAGGAGTTCTTTCAGACAAGGTCTCATGTAGTCCAGATTGGCCTCAAACTCACTGTGTAGCTCAGGATAACCTTGAGTTTCTGTTCCTACTGCCTTTACCTCTAGTGCTGGCATTACAGACATGCATCACACCTAGATTAATATGGTGTGTGTGTGTGTGTGTGTGTGTGTGTGTGTGTGTGTGTGTGTAAAAATGCAGACCTAATAAATGGTGCTCACCCCCAAGAAATTGTCTTTGGGGCTGGAAAGATGGCTCACTTGTTAAGAGTGCCCACAACTGTTGCAGAGGCCCCAGGTTCAGTTTCCAGAACCTACATCATATGGCCCACAACCACCTATAACTCCTATTCCACGGGATCTGATGCCTTCTTCCGGCTTCCATGGGTACCTGCACACATGTGGCATACAGACACACACACATATATAAAAATAAAAATAAACCTCTTTTTGAAAGAAAGGAAGGAGAGAGGGGAGAAAGAGAGAGAGGTGGTGGGAGGGAGGAAGGAAGAGAAAGAAAGAAAGAAAGAAAGAAAGAAAGAAAGAAAGAAAGAAAGAAAGAAAGAAAGAAAGAAAGAAAGAAAATAGTCCTTCTACTATAGTTTGGAAGGAAATGTTCTTCAAGGTCACACTGTTAAAGGCTTAGTCCACAGCCTATGGTGCTATTGGGAACTGATGAGATCTGTAAGAGGTGGAGCATCATGGGAGAAAATTAGATCATTGGGAGCAGTCCCTGAAAGGGGAGGCTGAGGCCACAGCCTTTCCTGTGGCTCATTTTACTTCCAAACAACTGCCATGTAGTGAACAGGCCTCCCCACCACATACTCCTCCTGTGACATGGTTCCACCTCAGACCCAAAGCAAGAGAGCCAACCAATCATGGATGGAATCCTTTGGAAATGTGAACCAAAATAAACTTTCTTTCCCTTATCAGTTATGTGTCTCGTGTGTATTCTCACAGAAACAAAGTTGATTGACATGCTTCCCCTGTGGGAGACTGAAGCTAGGCATAGAAATCACTTTATGGATATATTGTTAGGAAGTGGTAGATACCATGGAAGGCGGAGCCTAGTTGGATGAAGTTGGGTCACCAGGTGCATGTCTCTGAAGGGTCTTTGTGCTTCCTGGTCACCATGATGTGGGCTGTTCGATCTGTCATGCCCTTCCTGCCTTCGTGGAGTAACACTTCTAAAAACACGAGCTGAGCAGACATGCCCTTCCTTCACTGGCTTTCCTCAGGTGTTCTGCCACAGTGACATCAGTAACTAACACACTATGTACTCACTTACTGAGCCAATGTGTGTTAAGGAACTATTTCATACCAAACACTTCAAATCCTGTAATAGAGAGGCAGGAAGGACTCTGTCCTCACAGGTCTTACACACAATCAAAAAATACAAACATTGGCTGGAGAGATGGCTCAGCAGGGAAAGGAGACCACCACCAAGCCTTATACGATCAGAGTTGAATCTCCAGGACCCATCCACTTGGTGGGAGGAGAGAACCAACTTCCACAAGCTGTCCTTCACGTGTGTTTGTACACACAAGAAAATAATTAATTTAAAATAAAAAGTTTAGTGTAAAAATGAATTGATAGCTGGGCGGTGGTGGTACACGCCTTTAATCCCTGCACTCGGGAGGCAGAGGCAAGCGGATCTCTGTGAGTTCGAGGCCAGCCTGGGCTACCAAGTGAGCTCCAGGAAAGGCGCAAAGCTACACAGAGAAACCCTGTCTCGAAAAACCACAAAAAAAAAAAATGAGTTGATAAAGAAAAACTGAGAGACATATTGACTGGTTGGTGAGAAAAGGCTTTCCTGAGGACAGAAGCTGACACACACACATACTGAAGCGATATTGTTACACAAAAAATGATGGGGAGAAAGATGCAAGCAGAGGGAGCCCCGAACACCGAACCCCAAGGAGAGTGTAGAGATGAGAGGGACAGACCCAAGGCCTGTGTATTCAGTACTTTCCTCATTTCTATCATTTCTCTGACACAACACCTGAGCTGCAGCGACTGAAGGGGTGCAGTCATCTGAATGAGAAATGAGTTTGGACACTTGGTCCCCTGTTGGTGGCCCATGCTGCCTTGCTGGAGGAGTCAGTCACTGGTGGAGGCTTTGAGAGTTCAGAGCTCCATCCTACTGCCTGTTCGTTCTCTCTGACTGCTGTGTGGAGAGGAAATGTGATCAGCCAGCTTCCTGCCCTGCTACCCGTTGCCATGCTTTCCCTGACATGGACTCTCCCTGGGGAACTGTGGGACAAGATAAACTCTTCCTTCTATAGAAACCCTTTTGGTCACAGTATTTTATCGCAGCAACAGAAAAGGAAGTAACACAGAAGCTGGCATCAGAAGTGGTGGTGTTACTGTAAAGAACGACTGTGCTGGGTTTGGGGTAATGTGTAAGACTCTGGAACTTTGGACTACAAAGTGGTTGGATGCTGTAGGCAGAGTGTAATGGGTTGTTCTAGTAGAAACTCGGGATACAGTAGAACTGAGAGTAATTCAGACAGCGGAGGCCCACATCAACTGGATTGGTGGCGGTGGGGGGGGGGGGGGACTCTGTCAGCAACTGGGCTAGAAGTCATGCGTGTGATATTTTGGCAAAGAATTTGGCTACATTCTGCCCGTGTTCTGAGAACTTGCCTGAAGCTAAATTAAAAATCACTGAACTAATATCTCGGGTAGAGGAAATGTTAAGACAGCATAATGCTGCATCTGTGGAATGGTTATTACTGATTCGTCCTCTACAGGTTTACAACGAAAAAGAGCAATGAGTGGGCAAAAAGAAAAAGTGTACAGTCTGGAGCAGAAAAGAGTACTAGGAAGCTTAATGTTCAGCCAAGGTGTGTGCTGAAAGAGAGGCTGTAACTGTTAAAACAGAGTAGACACACACACACACACACACACACACACACACACACACCACATATACCACCCACACACCAAACCCACCACATACACACATACCATACACACATACATACCACACACACATACCATACACACATACATACCACACACACATAAAAGGCTCCTACATACCACACACAAACATACACACACACACACACACACACACACCACACCACACCACACCACACATAAAAGCCTCCTGTTTTGCATTGGAAAGATAGGAAAGGTACCCTCAGTACAAGACCCACCCACAGATAGGACAACTTGTGAAGGAACCTAGAGGGTTTTCGGCTCCTGGAAAGTATGCCACAGCTGCTGCTAATGTGACTTGAGGAGGTGAGGGTCCATCCAAAGCTTACAGCTGAACAGTGTCATCCATGTGATAATGGCTTTCGAGACATAAAAGACGCAAGACTGGGGGAGTTGTGGATTCTTCTTCTGCAATCTCAGAGAGCTGCTGAGGCCAGACAATCTGTGATATTGCTGAAATCCCTGCAAATAGGCCATGAGAGGCCACTGCATGAAGCTATGTGAATATGAAGTCTGGGTTGTCATGGAGACCTGGAGTTGTTAGAGATGCCACAATCATGAGACATCTGTCCAGAACCACTACGTACAGGGAGTAGAACCAGTCCAAGAAAGAAATGGATGTTGCAGGCAGAGAAGCTGGAGGGGTAGAGTCATCTAAGCCTTTGGAGACTGAAGCCCCTGATACTAGACATAGGGCTGTGGGTTTGGAGTTTGCCCTGCTGAATTTTGGTCTCACTTTGGTCCAATCTTCCTTAACTGTGCCTCTATCCCTCCCTTTCAGAATATATGTAATGTATATTATGTAAGGGTGTATTGAAAGTAGTAATTTGGTTTTTGTTTTGTCTTTAAGAAGGGGCCACAGTTCAGAGGTTGCCTTGAGTCTCAGAGGAGGCTTTGACTCCTGAACATTGTTGAGACTGTTAAAAACTATGGGGACTTTTGAAGTTGGGCTAAATGTATTTTGTAGCATGAAATGGCCCTGATCCTGTGAGGGCCAGGGAGCCAAATGTGGTGGTTTGAATGAGAAATATCTCCCAGAGGTTCCTGTGTTTGAATATTTGGTCCCAGTTTGCATTGTTTAGAGAGGTTGTGGAACCTCTAAGATTTACAGCCTTTCTGGAGGAAGTATGTCACTGAGGGTGGGCTTTAAGGGGTTATAACTTTGCACTACTTCATGCTTTCTCTCCACTTCCTGTGTGTGGTTAAGATGTGATCTCCCAACTTCCTGCTCCTGCTGCTGTGCCCACCTCCAAGGCCATTTATGAACGTTATCCCTCTGGAACCATGAATTAAAGTCTTTTCCTTTAGCTGCTTTCGGTCACTGTTGTTGAGAAATAGTTGTACACTGTGAGAAGATGTGTTGCATCAACTGGTGTAATAAAAAGCTGAACAGCCAATAGCTAGGCAGGAAAGACAGGTGGGATTTCCAGGGAGAGTGGGGAAGAGGAGGAGAAAGCAGCACAGATGACGCCAGGAGACACTAACAAGACATGGAGAGAGTCAGACATACAGAATGAAAAAAAGGTTGAAAATCACATGATAAAGCATAGATTAATAGAAACAGGTTAATTTATGTTATAAGAGCTAGTGGGACAAACCTAAGCTAAGGCCAAGCTTTCATAAGTAATAATGTCTCCGTGTCATTATTTGTGAGCTGGTGGCCCAAAGAAAAATCCAATTACACATGGTATTTTTCTGCAGCAACAGAAAAGTAACTAATACAGTAAGGAAGGGAATCCTTCAGTTTATAGTTAAAGGAATACAGTCTACCATGGCAGAGAAGGTATGGTGGCAGAGGCATGGGACAGCTGGTCACAATACGTCCACAGTCAGAAAGCAGAGAATAGACAGTAAGTGGGGACAGGCTATTAAACCTCAAGTCCAAACCTCCGTGATCCAACTTCCTCCAACATGGTTCCACATCACAAAGATTCCAGAACCTTCAAAACCAGTGTCACCAGCTAGGAAACAGTTGTTCAAAAAAAAAATAGACCTATAGGGGATATTACATATCCAAACAGCGGCAGCCAATATGGCCAAACAAGGAGAGAAGCAACCAAGACCAGAAAACTATAAAGGGTCAGGACTGTGTGGGGATCTAATGCTGCCATGGGAGGGCTTGATTACAACATTGAAAGCAGTTGGGGGAGGGGAGCCTAGATGATGGCTCAGCAGTGAGGAACACACACTGTTTGTGCAGAGGATCCGTCAGGTAGCTCACGACCACCAGCAACTCCAGCTCCAGGGAGATCTGCATCCTGCTTTTGGCTGCTTCAGGCACTTGAGTTCACATGCCCTTACCTATACACTGACACACATGTGCACACAGAGTTAAAAATAAAATATATCTTTTAGCCAGCTGTAATGACACACATCTTTAATCCAAAACTAGGAAATCAAAGACAGGTGGATTTCTGTGGATTCAAGGCCAGCCTGGTCTACTCAGCAAGTTCCAGGCTAGCCAAAGATATATAGTGAGGCTTTGTCTCTAAATAAATAAATAAATAAATCTTTTTAAAATACATGATATAAAAAAAAGAAAGCCAGCAGGGTTTTAGACATGTGAATAACACAATCTTATTGACATTACAGAGAACTTATATTGGAGACCACGGACACAGCTGGTTATTGGGTGGACCCCAAAATAACCTAGTAGACCACTATTCCTTTCTCCCAACACTCCAAAATTGTTCTATGGCAAGAGGACCTCTGTGTTGTTATTACTGGTGTGAACACAAAATAGCAAAACACTCATGAAGTGAAATTTAGCAAAACTACCTATGCATGTGGCCTCTGACTCATAAACCCCAGTCCTAAAATTGTGTTCCAAGCATGCTGACAGAAAGACAGGCATTGGTGTGCCTGCATGGCTGGTGTCTCTGCAGCTTTGTCTGCAGCAGCAACGGTCTGGGCGTGACCTGTGTTGGCACCTACCAGATTAATATGATGTGTTCACTTACTACCCAGCTGTCACAGGAAGGTGGAGTGCCTCCACACTCAGAAATACCACTGCATGAAAAAACACAAGGTAGAGATGTGTGTACTTTATTTTGACATTTACCTAAGAAAGATGTGGTATATAAACACACTTAAATGGAAAAATAAGCAGGCTTGGTGGAGCATGTCACCCAACATCTGATAGGTACAATCAGGAGGATCAGGAATTCAAGACCAGACTGGGCTACACAGAGTTGAAGATGAGCCTGGACTACACAGAGAATTCAAGACCAGACAGGAATGCATGAGAGCCTTATCAAAAAAATCAGTCACTAGATAGATAGACAGACAGACAGATAGATAGGTGATAGATAAATGGATAGGTGATGGATAGATGATAGATATGTAGAGATAGAGAAATAAATGGAAAATAAATAATTAATAAAAAATAGTTATTATTGATTAACAAAACATCTGAGTAACAAAGAAAGAGTTAAAATTCAGTTCCCACCCAATAAACAGGAGAAAGCAGGAAAGTCATGAGTTCAAGTCCATCCTAAGCAACATGAGTTGGAAGCTAGCCTGGACTACATAAGACACTGTCTAAAAAAGCAGGAAAAAACAAGAAGAAACAAGATTTCACGAAGAGAATGAAAAGTGGACTTTTTTCCTTTTAGAATACTTTTATCCTTTGACATTCATACATTATATTCACTGTATCATGATCATTGCCACCCACTCTCCTTCTCACCACTACCCCGAACCACCTAACCTGGCCCCCTTGTAAGGTCACATCTTCTACTTCTGTATAAACCAATGAGGACAATTAGTGCTGCCTACATGTCATGGGTGTGGTGCCATCCACCAGAGAACATGGATAAATTGTCAGCGACCACACCCCCAAAGAAAATGACTCCCCTTCCCCTTAGCCACCAATTGCCAATAGTTCTTCAGCTAGGTATACAGCCTTGGAAGCCCCTCCTCTACTAATACTGGAATTTTTTTAGATATATTTTTAATTGAAATTGAAATAGAATTACATCACTTTTCTCCCTCCTTCCCCTCCCAGATCCCCTCCTTCAAACCCCTCCCACGTTCCCCCCACTTTCAAGTTGACTATTCTTTTCCTTTGACTATTATTGGTGTGTATGTGTGTGTGTGTGTGTGTGTGTGTGTGTGTGTGTGTGCGCACAAACATATATAAGTACAACCTGCTAGCCCTGTTTTTGTTTTTGGTGTGTACATGTTTTCAGGGCTGATCACTCTGCATTGGACAACCAATAAGAGGGCTCATCCCTGGGAGCAGCTAATCCTCCCTCTCCCTGCAGCCATTAGCTGCCTGTATTTCTTTGTCTCGAGGTGAGGCCCTGAGAACTCTCCTGGTTCCACACTAACACTTTGATTGATGTAGCCATTGTTCCAGTCTGGTTTACGCAGCCGTTTGTAGGAGAGACCGTTTCACAGCAGACTTCCCGTATTCCAGCTCTTACAACCTTTCTGCTCTCTCATCTTCAATGTTCCCTGAGCCACGGATGCAGGAGCTGTGACGTCAATGACTCTGGGTTCCCCATTGATCTATTGGTCTCTGCATTGTGTCCAGTTGTGGTTTTCTGTGGTAGGCTCCATTTGCTGTGAAGAGGGGCTTCTTTGATGAGGGATGGTAGCTACACTTCTCTGTGTGTATAAGCCTGAGATTTAGAATGCAGTAAGGAATTAGATTTTTTTCACACAATGTATTCTGATTATGGTTCCCCTACCCCAACTCCTCCCAGTTTGTCACCAACCACCGAAATCCACACCTTTTCTTTATCTCTCTCATCGAAAGACAAGCAGGAAACAATAACAAAAATAAAAAGTCAGACAAAACAAATAGAAAAAAAGATCCAAAGAAAAGGCACAAGAAACACATACTGAAACACACATTCTCACACTTACAAATCCCATAAAGACACAAAATTGGAAAACATAATATATAAGCAAAAGGCCTATAAGGTAACTAAATACACATACATACATACATACACACACACACACACACACACACACACACACACACACATAAATGTACATAATAAAACTCTGACAAAGAATTATAAGATAAAGAACCTCAAATACCATTGAGTTTGTTTGTGTTGGCTGTCTACTGCTGGGTATGGGGCCTGCCATTAAAGTATGGTTTGTATACACAGTGAGACTCTATCGGAGAAAACTAATTTTCTTTGTAAGCAGTTGTCAACTGGAGATATGGTTGGGTTAGAGTTGTGGGGCAGGGAGGGGGGGTTGTATCTACTTCCCCTCAGTGCTGGAACCCCATCTGATTTAGACCTATGCAGGCCCTGTGCATGCTGCCACAGTCTCTGTGAGGATACATATGTGTATTATCCCTATTGTTTCTAGGCTTTGTTTCCTTGGTGTCTTCCATCATCTTTGGCTCTTACAATCTTTCTACCTCCTCTTCTGCAAAGTTCCCTGAGCCCTGAGGGGAGGGGTTTAATGGAGACATCCCTTTTAGGAATAAACTTTCCAAGGTCTCTAACTCTTTGAACATTGTCCAGTTGTGGGTCTCTATTTTTGTTGCAGGAGGAGGATTCTCCGATGTTGGCTGAGCATGAATTCATCTATGAATATAGCAGAATGTCATTAGGAGTCATTTTACTGCTATATTACTTTAGTGGAACAACAGTATTTGGTTTTCCCCTAGGTCTGTGGCCTATCTAGTCTCAGGTTCTTGGCCATCCAAGCAGTGTCAGGGATGGGTTCCATCTCATGGAATGGGCCTCAAATCCAATGAGATAGTAGTTGGTTACTCTCACAACTTTTATACCACTGTTGTACCAGCATATCATGCAGATGGGTCAACCCTGTAGATCAAAGGGTTTGTAGCTGGGTTGGTATTTACCTTTCTCCTCTGGTAGCATGCCGAGTACCTTCCAGTACCATGAACACTGGTCAGTAGAGGTGAAGCTCTAGGTATACATCAGCATGACTTTCCCAAGTTTAATGAAATATGTAGGTGTTGTCTTCAGCAATAGGGACTTCCCATCAGTTTGTAGAGAGCAACCAATATCCTTGGCAATATTCTTGGCTGTTTGGAGGTTTCCATGGGGCCCCTTTGGCCAACAACTCAATTAGACGTAACCCATTCCTGGCAATGGAGGTTTCATTTGATGGCAAAAGATGCCTAGTTGGGGCTTTGTCTCCCCTGTTATTTGGTGATTCCATTTAGTTAACTTTTAAATTAAAAAATTAATTGTAATTTTAATTGAAATTTATTTTTAAGATTTATTTATTTTTATGTGTATGATGTTGTGCCTCCATGTATATATGTGTACTGTGTGCATGCCTGGTGCCATAGAGACTAGAAGAGGGCATTGGATCCTCAGAACTGGAATTACAATTATAAGCTGTCATGACAGTGCTGAGAACCAAACCCAGGTCTTCTACAAGATAAACAAGTACTCTTAACTGCTGACTGGTGTTCATCAGTTTTTTCTTTTGGGGGCCCGCCACCCAGCTTCAAATTAATCACACCCAGAGGCTTATTTTTAATTATAAATGCTCAACCTTACCTTGGCTTGTTAATGGAATTTTCCCAAGTCCCTGCCCTGAGAAGATTCCTCCCAGAGTCCTAGGGAAGATGCTACGTCCAGAGTGGGATTATCTGAGGGAAAGGAACCTATGTACACCATGCTCTTTGTCCATTTACTTTATTCCTTTATGACAAAATTCTATCTATACAACTTCAGTTCCATCCTGAGTCTCAGTTCCTCTCTGTACCTACTTTTTCTGTCCCCTCATAGCCTTAGTAATAACTAAGCCCTAATGTTTTTTATCTCATCTTCGTCCTCTGTTCCTTCATCATCCATCTTTGCTTACTCTTCTCCTCTCCTGATCTGATTCATCTACAACCTATAAGAAACTTTTCCTTGCTCCTCACTCCTCAGCCTGAGCCACTCTGCCTTACCATCTACAGAAACTCTCCTTGTTCTTTCTTTCCTGGCCACAGGGCTCTGCCTCCTCTGGAATTCTGCTCCAGTCCTACTGCACCTGGTTATGCAAAAAGCCCTATTGTCCTCAGTCGGTCTCTCTGTGATGCCACTAGGCCTGAAGGCAAGGGATGATCTGAGCTTCATTTTCACAAGAAACAAAGCTATGCATCTATACAGTCCTGCCTGTCTACTAGGCTCTGCAGGGGAGTGTTACCTAGTAGATCAGCATTTGAGAAGCTTTGCTGTTTGCCAACATGGTCCAGTAGTATATGGGCCCACAAGAATTTCATAGCAGAAGACAGCTGAAATATTAAAAACTGAATAACAGCAAATATTCCCTGATAAATGGCTTCCTCTAGAAAAATGCCTTGAAATTTCTAGGTATAGCTTTAATATACAGCTGGATCTCTAGAATATATTCTTCTGGCCTGCAAGAGTTTGTTTCTTGATAGCTTTCCTTAATTTATCTCATCTACCTTTTGCCTCTGTGCTTTTATCTTTCTCTATTCCTGTATACCTTTCTTTGTTTCTTACTCTGTGGCTTGCTGTATAGCTGGGTGGCTGGTGGCTGGCCCCTGATGTCCTCCTCCTCCCTCTCTCATTCCTTCTTCCTCTTCTCCTCCCAGATTTCTCCTTCTATTAATTCTCTCTGCCTGCCAGCCCCGCCTATCCTTTCTCCTGCCTCGCCCTTGGCCATTCAGCTCTTTATTAGATCATTAGGTACTTTAGACAGGCGAGTATCACAGCTTCACAGAGTTAAACAAATGCAACATAAACAAAAGTAACACACCTTAAAATAATATTCCCCAACAGCCGACCTATCTCTCCATCCCCTTAATTGATATTTATTCCTAATTCCTAAAAGTTAATTATTCAAATGGCTTTGAAATACAGCACTTGACCAAACCTCTCCAGTGCTGAGCCAGGAGCTGAGGAGGGGCCAGTTCTCAGCCTCTCCAGTGCCAACAGCCATTGTTGGGCTGTCCACCCTTGCCATGTAAGCCTGCCTAATAAATCCTCCTTCATAGCATATATTCATTCTATCAATTCTGATCCGCTTGAGAACCCTGCCTAATGCACTACCCCACCATCCCACCCTGACTGTGGGCCCTTTATGTTGTTATTCTGCATCCAGAGAAACCAGAGGTCAATGGAGAAGTAGAGAGGAGAGAAGGGGCCATTATCAAGTAACTGCCAATGAACAGAAGACACACAGGCCATAGAGAAGTCACTGTAGTCTGGACAGCAGTTATCACAGATATAGATCCTCACTAACTGCAGCAACAAGAAGAGAATCTGAGCCAGGCATGGTGGCAGCAGCCATTAATCCCAGCACTTGCAAGGCAGAGGCAGACGGATCTCTATGAGTTCAAGGCCATCCTGGTCTACAGAGTGAGTTCCAGGGCTGCCAGGGTTATAAAGTAAGACCCTATCTCGAAATATAAGAAGAGAATCTGATGTATAATAACCAAGAATGTCAACAAAGGTTTTTTTTCCTCCAAAATCTGTTTCATGCTGACATTTTTATTTTCAAAAGGGGCCAAGGGAAACAGATCTGAAGCCCACTATCTCCACACTCTCCTCCCAGAGGAGCTGGCATCTAGAAAGTTTTATGGAAAGGACATACTTGCCATCAACATGAAGTGTCATTTCTGTATATGGTGGGTTTTTTTAGACAGGATCTCATTAGCCCAGGCTGGCCTTTAACTCACCATGTACCCAAGGATGACTTTTGAATTTCAGATCCTCCTGAGTGCTGGGATTACAGGTATGCACCACCAAACCCAATTCATGCAACACTGAGAATTTAACCCAGGGCTTTGTGCATGCTTGGTGAGCACTCTATCAACTGAGCTACATCTCTGTAGCTGGAGTTATCTCCAGTCCCGCCTGGGCCAGCAGCCACTCAGACTCAAATAAACACACAGACGCTTATATTATTTAAACTGTTTGGCCTAATGGCTCAGGCTTCTTGCTATCTAGTTCTTATATCTTAAATTAACCCATTTCGCCGGGCGGTGGTGGCGCACGCCTTTAATCCCAGCACTCGGGAGGCAGAGGTAGGCGGATCTCTGTGAGTTCGAGGCCAGCCTGGTCTCCCAAGCGAGTTCCAGGAAAGGGGCGAAACTCAAAGAGAGAAACCCCTTCCTTAAAAAACTCTAGTTCTTATATCTTAAATTAACCCATTTCTATTAATCTATAAGTGTCCACGTGGCTTGTGGCTTACCGGTACTATACATCTCGCTTTTCATGGCAGCGTCTCCCAGCCTCAGCCTTCCATTTGCCAGAATTCTCCTCTCTCCTTGTCCCACCTGCCTGACTATTGGTCAATCAGCACTTTATTTATCAATCAATCATCCACAGCACATCTCCCTCCGACTTCCATGCTATTATATCAGGAGAGCTTTGTCACAGCCCCCCTGGCCCAGCGGAGGAAGGGAGTGGCCTCTCTCTGAAAGCAATCAAGTCAGGAAGGATAGTGACCTCAGAGGTGCTGGGTGCTCAGTACCCAGCCTTGGTTTCGAGATAAGATGCACAAGTCAGAGTCAGGGGTCCACTATGAGGCTACAGTACCTCCTTCCTTATTTGCTGTAGAACTAGCCAGAGGGAAAAAGCAAGGGGGCCTTTGTTAGACACCACTCTTGCCTCAGTCCCATCTGCAGACTCTGGCCATGTGACCATTTTTTGGGTTTTGGTTTGTTTATTTGTTTGTTTCTCCAAGGCAGAGTTTCTCTGTGTAACAGCCCTGGCTGTCCTGGAACTCTATAGATCAGGCTGGCCTCAAACTCACAGAGATCCGCCTGCCTCTGCCTCCCAAGTGCTGGGACTAAAGGCGTGCGCCACCGCCGCCGCCGCCACCACCACCACCAGCTGCCACGCTGCAGTTGCAAAATGAGTCCTAAGCATATCTGTGCTTCCATTCATTACTCAGAGATGAAAAGGTGAGCAGGGATGATGACTGGTTGGTTCCACCATGATCTCTAAGAATAGCTCTCGAATATTATTAAAGAACCAGCCTTAATAATATTCTTCCCAGGAGCCCACTAGAGAAACTATGAACAGCAAGAATTATTTAAGAGAAATGAATCTAAGTACACCAAGCTCTTTGTCCATCTACTTTATTCCTCCGGGATAAAATCCTATCTACACAGCTTCAGTTCTGCTTTTGTGCCCAACTCCTTTCCTGACTGATTTCTCTCTATATTTATCTGCTGTCCCCACTAAGTTCTATCTTAATTCTCTCATCTTAATTCTGCCTCATCTAGGTTCTTCTCATCTCATTCTTACCCATCTAGTACTTCCCCATCTGGCTCTTCCTCATCTTCCATCTCATCCTCAAGTTCTGTAGTCAAAATCCTCCTTATCCCTCTCAGTTCTCTCTCCTCACGTTCTCTAGGGTATTCAGTTATAAACCAAGCAACAGCAATCCTCCCCTTCCAGCCAGGTCACCAGGCTTGAATTCCTACAGGGTCATAAAGGCAGGTAAGAGTTTTCCTCAGGCAGTGACTGTCAGGCTTTCTTTTACAACCTGAAGATGGAGTGGTTCAAGGAGGAGGTCAACTGAGAGCTAATATTGGTTAGTGTATCAGAAAGGGGATTTATGTGCTCAATCTACATTCCTAGAAGTGGTTAGGTAAGAAGCTAGGAGTCTATAATGTTAGTAAGGCTGTATAAGAAAGGAGGGTCTCAGCTTAAATTGCACAAGAAATAAAGCTATCTGCTGACCTAGGAGACAGGTGTTGTTTCCATAAGGGTGTTACCTTAATTCAGGAAGTCATTTGTCCTTGGATGCTTGATAAGTATTTTAGATACATACACTGTTAGAAGTTCTTAGAAGTACATGGCATACAAGAAAATCATTGTAGATACCAGCTAATATATATACAAAAGCTAAAATATCACCAAGACTTCTTAAGCCATGGCTTGTCCTTATACTGGGCTGCCTCATTCAGCCTCCAATTTGATATTCCATGTTTGGTTGATATCCATGGGAGACTTGTCTTCTTCTGAATAGAAACAGGAGGATCGGTGACAGAGGGGAGATGGGAGGAGAGACTGGGAGGAGAGGAAGGAGGAAAATAGTGGTCAGGTTGTAAATAAATAAATAAAATATATATTTAAAAAGAGAGAGAGGGAGGGAGAGAGTTAAAGAAATGAAAACGAAGCTTTAGCTGCCATTGTTAAAGCCACAGATGAGCTTAGCGTCCACTAGCTGGGATGAGGAGTAAGGTGATAAAGTGTGGCTAAGACAGTCTGTGTTTTGTGATCGGACATAAAAATGGGATAGTCTTGGATGTGTTTCCATTCACTCTGGATAGAAAGGGCTGGAACAGTCTAAAGAAAGTGTCCCACTCAAGTACAGCTTAGGGAACCAACCAGTTCCATTGGAGTCATTTACAAAAGCATGCAAAACATGTGGCCAGCTACACTACCACAGAGTCTCCTTTTCCTCCAGCCATTGTTAACTGCTATTGTGTCCTTGGGAAGAGGCCTGTGCACCTCCTGAGCCATCCTCTTCTTCCATGAGAGGACGGTAGTGGGGGCAATCATTCTAGGGTCTCACAAGAGGGATTACAGCTTCTCTGACTCAGGACAGCAATAGTTAACATCCAGCTTGGAGGAAAGAGACACAAAATCTTGCTTTTGTCCTAGCCATTAGGAACACAGAGTATCCTGCCTAATGCTGATGGTCTGCGAAACTGTGAGCTCTAGACCAAGTTTTGTCTGCCAGCACCAGACCACCTCGGGATGCTGGGGACAGAAGGTTTTGGGTTTTTTTTAAGATTTATTTTTAGTTATGCAGAATGAGGGGAGTGGGTACGTGAACATGAGAGCAGGTGTCCTTAGAGGCTAGAAGAGGATGTCAGATCCCATGAAGCTGGAGCTGCAGGCAGTGCTACACAATAAGAGTACTGGGAACCAAAGTTGGGTCCTCTGCAAGTGCACCAAGAGCTCTTAACCATGGAGCCATCTCCTGGGCCCCAGAAAGCCTTTTTCTCTCTCAACACAACGGAGACTTTGGCCCTCCAGATGACCATTGCATTCCTCATCTTCCTTGGGATCATAAAGAAAATAATACAAAACAGGAATGAAGACATTACATGAGATGTAAGATGTGCCTCAGCAAGGTGACTTTCAAGTCCCGAAGGGCAGACAAGAAGAATCTCCAGTAACATATCGGACAAGAGCCATCAGTGGAAGCACAGCCCCCATCAGTTAAGTGGCCACACCCACGGGAGCAGCATCAGGTGCCAGATGCAGACACCAACTTCCTCCTGAACACATAGGGACATCTGTGAGGTCCCATTGAATGCTTAAGTGAGATTGTAGGGCAAGACATGTCTCAGTGGCAAAGGGCTGGCCTTGCAAGCATGAAGACCTGGCTAGGATCCCCAGGACCCATGTTAAAAAGGGGCTGGAGAACTAATTCAGCAGGTAAGAGCTAACACTGCTTCTGCATAGGACCCAAGTTTGAGCCCAGGCATCCATGTCAGCAAGTTCTCAACAGCCTGGCAACTCCAGCTCCAGTGAACCCAAAGGCCCCAGCCTCTGCTGGTACCTACACACATACATATAATGAAAGATAAAATAAATCTTAAAAATAAACGTAAAACAGATCCAGGAATGGTGGTGCACACTTGTAATGCCCACACTGGGAAGGAGACAATCAGGTCCCTGGGACTCACTGGCCAGCCTGTCTAGACCACTTGGTGAATTCCAGGCCAGTAAGAGACTGTGTGTGTGTGTGTGTGTGTGTGTGTGTGTGTGTGTGTGTGTGCAACACCCAAGGAACAATATTCAAGGTTGTTCTTTGGTCCCCACATATACAAATACAAGCATATGCACCTACACATACATGTGTATACACACACATATGTACATGCACACACACACACACACACACACACAAAAGAATCTCAGGAAAGATGAAATCATAGTCTGCAATATTGGTAGAAACAGACATTGGGAAGAGGTGAGTTACCATGAGGAAGAAAACATCGTTTGTACAAGGTTTAAAACAACTCAGATTTACCTTTGTTTTGCTTGAAAATTCTTGGAAGATTGTCCAGACATCAACTGGCTGCTTCTCTGTAGCTGATTAGTAGTGGTTCCCTGGAGCATTGTGTTGAAATGATTGGTGCTGTCTTCTACGAACAACAGAATAGGAACATACTGTGTGTGAAGACACTGAGGACCATTGCTTTAATAGAGTGGGGAGGTGGCCTGAGCCCAAGACCTCTGGGAAGCAGGAAGAGCAGGAATGACTTGTTCTGCTTCCAGGACAGAAAAAAATTCCATGATGCAAAGAGATCTTCTGTGGTCTCTTAATGCTTCTGAAGCAGAGCAAAGCCTTTCTCTGACAGCCACGCTCCTACAAATGACAAGCTAAAAAGAAATCATTCATTAAACCCAGGACCTCTATGAAGTTTAATTAATACACGTTATCAGCCACCTTCTAGTTTCTGTTGAAACAAAGGAAAAATGTGACAAGCTGCCCCATCCCCACTCACGCAGCTGAGAAAGTTTACCTAACTCTTCATGTTGGAATATTTCATCCTATAGTGTGTAAGCTGTTCTTTCCTTATGGATTTTTTTCTCATCAAGTTCAATCTGATAAAACCAAGATTTGGCTTTTATTTTTAGCTAGTTAAATGCAATAAAGAAATGATACAAAAATGTATAAATGCCATGTAAGCCTTTTGAAATTTTTGATTTGCTAATTAAAGATGTCTATGTTCTTGGAAGTGATGTAGTTAATATATATAACATTTTTATTTTCAGACCTTTGTGTTCTCTTTTGAGGTAGTGAATGTAGTTAGACTTTCTTTTGGGACTGCCAGCTCCCAAATAATGACACAGAGACCTATTATAAAACCTTGGGCTTAGCTTAGATTTGTCCCCAAATAGCTCTTATAACTTAAATTAACCCATTTATATTAATCTACATTTTGCCACATGACTTGTTGCCTATTCTCTGTAATGTATGTACAACTTCTTCAGTGTCTCGCTGGCATATCCCCCCCCCGACACACACCATGACTAGATTCATCTCCTGAGTTCCTCTGTCTCCCTAGAAATCCCACCTATTCTCTCCTGCCTAGCTATTGGCCATTCAGCTCTTTATTAAACCAATCAGAATAAAACAGCAACACATTTTCACACAGTGTGATCAAATATCCTGAAGCAAGAGTGAAGTTAGAAGAATGGCCTCGTGAACATCTACTCTCCCGTGTTTACCCACCATTAGCACTGTGACATATTTGCTTGTCTCCGTACATCTGTCTTCTGAAAGACCATTAAACAACTTGTATCATCATGATATTTTTAATCCCTAAAATCTTCAGTCTGTATTTCCTAAGAACAAACACCTTCTCTAGAACAATCCACAATACAGTAATACAATTACCACATCCAAAAACATTCAAGTCAGATGGTAATACCACCCTATGTACAGTCCATATTAAATCCTCCCAGGGACTGGAAAGATGGCTCAGCAGTTAATAGTGCCTCCTGCTCTTGCAGAGAACCACAGTTCAGTTCTCAGCAACCACATCAGACACCTCATAACTCCAGCCCCAAGGTATCAGGTGCCCTCTTCTGGCCTCTGCAGGCATTGTATACACACACACACACACACACACACACACACACTTTGAAAATAAAATGGGACCCAAGCATGGTAGTAGACACCTTTAATCCCAGTACTTGTGAGGCAGAGGTTGGCAGATCTCTGAGTTCGAAGCCAGCTGATGTACAGAGGAAGATTACACAGAGAAACCCTGTCTCAAAAAAGCAAAAATAAATAAATATGTGAAATAAATCTCAAAAATCTTCATGGCCCTCATAATGTCCTTTCAGCTACTTGTCCTTTGCTTAATCCAGGGTCTGGTCATGCTCTCGTTTTTCCCTTCATTATCTTTTCTTTGATTTCCTTTCATCTAGAACAGTCTAGAACAGTCTAAAAGCAGTCCTGCTGCTTTTAACCTTCCTGTTACTTATGTGGTTTTAGGGACCAGCTGGTCTGCCAGTGGGGGAAATCCTGGCTTGCAGAAAGATCCTATCTTCTTGAAGGACATCATTCTCTTCTGAATGATTTACCACTTAGATTTCTTTGTATCATAAAAGGCTCGCCCCACCCTTCCGCCTGTGATGACGGAACTACAGTGAGCGTGCTCAGTACAACAGACATAATTCTGACTCTGGTTACAAATGAATCCAACAAGCCGGGCCTGGTGGCTAAGGCCTATCATCCCAGCTACTGGAGATGTTGAGGCAGGAGGTTCAAAAGTTGAAGGTCTTTGAGGCTAGCTAGAGCAACTTAGCAAAACCCTATTTCAAATAAAAAGGGTTGGGTTTTTTGCTTTTATTCTTATAACAGAGGGTGTAATTTAGTGGTGGAGTGTTTGCATGGTATGTACAAAGCCCGAAACTCAATCTCCAGTCCAAATATCAAAACTGAAGAATCCAACTCTTTCCTAAGGGTTTCCCCCACAAAGTCCTGTATCCAGCTACAAGGAGAGTCTCGTGTGTTTAGCTCTAAGTCAAGCAAAGGTCATCAGTAGGCCACTGACCATCCAGAGATGAGAGAAAACGTTGCTTGGGATAGGGCTGTTGACACAGTTCTGCCGCTTTCTGGAGTAACAGTCACTCTGCTTTATTAGCTCCTGTTCATGTTTCATAACAGATGACAGCTCTGCCCTTTAATTGCTGAGGGATTTTAATTCTGCACCGCTGTTTGCAGTTAAAATGATTCACCTTCCTTCATAACACTTGCCTTGGAGGGCCTTCCTCCAGGGTAAGAAAAGGAAACCAGAAGCTGAATGACCTGGACATATCGTGCTCACACTTCTGGTGTGGCCAGCGTCCCCACCAAGAACTTCACGTCCCCTTCACCATCTGTATCATTGTTGTTTACTAATATGTCTCCTTCTTTCTGAGACAGGGTCTCATGTATCCCAGGCTGGCCTTGAACTCTCTATGCAACCACGGATAAATTTGAATTCTTACCCTCCTACCTCCACTTCCCTACACTGGGATTATAGGATGCAACATGACGTAGGGCTTAGGCGTGCTGGGAATAGAACACAGGCCTTCATGGACAGTCGATGAGCACGCTCCTGACCAAACTATATCTGCATGCCCTCAAATTTATTTTTTGCCTAAATAAATAACCTTTGTAATAAAATTTTTCATTCCTGCTTTAAAAAAAATGGCATTGTTTTACAAAATCTGCTGTAAAAATAAAGCCAGGAAGACCTAGACATTAGAATACTCAAGTTGTGAGCTTCATCTTTTCACTGTCTTACTTAAATGAAAATCAGTAAGAGTCAGCAGCACAGATGACACCAAACTGGGAAGGCGGCATTGGCCCTTCTGATGAGGGCGAAGAGGAAACGGGAGGTGAGTGATCTATAAGCTTTCAGTTTGTTTGGTGTCAGCTTTAGAGGCTGTCCACAGGGAGCCCTCTTCTGTGCCCACAGCAGCACACCCCCTGCACTGAGGAAACACTGGATTGCCCTGCTGTGTGCGTTTTTCTTTTCCCTTTCAATATTCTGTTCAATGATAACCCCATGTTAGTCTGATTGGAAAACTTGTTCATCGTGCTGAGCTAGATGGATGTCTTCCTGCCTGGTAAACCGTCGAAGAACCAAACTGAAGCCCCACTGTCCTCACTGCCTCCACTTCCCACCCACCCCCACCCCATCAGCATCTTCAGCCCAAAAATACTAACTAGCGGGCTGGAGAGATGACTCAATGGGTAAGAACACTTGCTGCTCTTCCAGAGGACCAAAGCAGAGTCCTAGAATACATGCCAGACAATGCACAGCTCCTTATAATTCTATTTGCAAGGGTCCAGTGCCCTCTTCTGGCCTCTGAGGGTATCTGCACTCATGTGTGCATACACACATACACAAATAAAAAATAAATGTTTAAAATATATTAAATAGAAAATTCCAGAAATACACAACTCATAAATTTTAATCAACTTTCATTATAGCATATCTTATAATTGTTCTATCTTCTTATTAGCTAATGTTATTTGTTGCTGTGTCAAATTCATAAATTGAACATTATCCTTGGTGTGAGCCTTTGTAAAAAAAGAGAAAAAAAAGTCCTACTATATGTAGGGTTTGATGTGGTCACCAATTCCAGCACCCACTGAGGGTTTTGAAACATTCCCTGTGGATAAAAGGATATAGAGCATATTGAAATTGCTGGTTTTGTTGGTTGAAAATGGTCTAATGCCAGCCATTTCACATAATAGCGGCCATCAGCATCCTTGCAGTATTTCCCATTTACAAAATGTCTGCATAAGAATCACCTCACTTGCTCCCAACAGGGAACATGAACTCAGGCTTCTTTTCTCTTCCTCCTGTCTCTTTTCCAGGGTAGAAAACACCTCTCAGAGAAGAGGAGCTTCCCAATGGGGTGTAAGTGAGGGATCCGGAGCTGAAATCTGGGTCTTCTCTCCCTACTACAGCCCCCCTGTCACCAAGCTATTGCCATAGCTGCGTTACTAAGGAGAAATAAGGATGCCCGGTCAGTCCTGGCTCCGCTCCTCTGACTACAAGCCCTTCCTGCTGGGCTATTTCTCACTGTCCAAAGTCGGACACTGTTTCTGTCTTGACTTCATTCCACTCTGCATGAATAAATGTGAGGAAGGAAGGAAGGGGAAAGGGGGGAAGGAGGGGAAGAGAGGAGGGTGAAATGAGAGATAGGGAGAAAACGGGGAAAGAGAAAGCCAGAAGAAAGGGGGACGAAGGTGTATTAGTGACTCCTCTCATAACTGTGCCTGAAGAGACGACATTTAAGGGAGTGAAAGTCTGTTTTAGGTCCCAGGTCAGAGGTCACAGTCCCTCCTGGCAGGGATGTGCCTTGCCTGGTCCGTGGTGACAGGAGGCTGTCTGCTCACATCTCACTGGAGGATGCAGAGACAGGGAAGTACAGGTGTGTGGCCGGCTTTCTCCCTTTTGCTTTTCATTCAGTCTGGAACCTGAGACCACGGGACGCTGCTGCCCACATTCAGGGAAGGTCGTGGCTTCTCAGTTCATCCTCTGTAGAAAAGACCTCAACAGACACATTCAAAATAGTGCCACTTAATCCAGTAACGATTTACATTGTCCCTTAATCCAATCAGCAAGATTAAACATTGAAGGCTCCCTCAGTTAGAAAAAGAGGTAAGTTTAAAGAAAAACTAGACCACCCAATGGGGTGCCTCTTAGCTTTCTGCAGATGCTGTTACAAATTACCAGAAGCGAAGGAGATGACGGTAACTGAATGTATTCTCTCGCTGTCTGGAGGTCAGAGGCTGAAATCAAGTTGACAGTGGGCTTGGTTCCTCTGGGAAGAAGGGAGATTCTGTCACAGATATGTCTTCCAGCTTCTGGGCTCTGTCACAATCTTTGTCCTTCACTGATTTGTAAATGCTTCTGCCTGCACTGTCATGTGACATCACCTCTTCTACCTGCAAAAATGACAGTCATTGGATTGCGTCCCACCCAGATGCTCTTGTCTCAAGATCTTTTTCTGGTTTTTTTCCCCCCCCTGGTTTTCTGAGACAGGGTTTCTCTGTCCTGGAACTCACTCTGTAGACCAGGCTGGCCTCGAACTCACAGATATACCTACCTCTGCCTCCTGAGTGTTGGGATTAAAGACATGTGCCACCACCGCCCAGCTCAAGATCCCTTTTTTAACTTCTAATTTAGTATACATTTATTTTTAAATTGTGTGTGTGTGTGTGTGTGTGTGTGTGTGTGTGTGTGTGTGTGTACAGGTGCATGCCACAGCACTCATGCTGAAGTCAGAGGACAAACTGTGAGAGTGGGTTCTTTTCTTCTACCAGGTGTGTGCACCGGGAAACGAACTCAAGCCTGGCAGCAAGCACCTTTTCTGGCTGAGCCATCTATCACCACCTCCAAGATCCTTAATTTCATTCTACCTGTGAAGTCCCTTTTGCCGAGTATGTCCCCAGACAGCGGTTCTAGAGGGACAAGTCTTGGAAAGGCCAGCAGGTAGCACAGGTGGCCTCTCAAGCAGCAGCACTTCTCACTCTGAGTGCGCAGAGCAGGCTGCGTTTATCCAGTCCAGCACACATAGACACGATACTAAGTGAGTTCCGCCCGTCAGCGCAATGATCGCACTCACAGTTTGTTCCGTCTCTGCCTGTGGACTCTTGGCTCTCAGAGCCCCAGCTCTAAGTACCTGCAGAACAACATGTAAACTAATAACAGGCACCCCTCTCTACGGCCATTTGCTCTTCGCTGATCACTCATAATGCAGTCCTCTTAAAGGTGGAATAGCCTGGCCTCAAAAGAGAATCCCTCTCATCTTCTCCTGGGCTTTCATGGTGTGGGGACAAGGCTTCAGAAGTGAACTGTGGTTTCTTTAAAGCTCCTTTAAAGATGCTAGGTGCAGAGTTTGCCACAGGGGAAAACACAAGCAAGTTAAAAGGAAAAAACAAAAACTTTCCAATAAGAATTGGCACCAAGTAGAAGTGATAGCAATTAAGTGATAATGACATTAACACAAGGGTGTATGGAGTGTGTGTGTGTGTGTGTGTGTGTGTGTGTGTGTGTGTGTGTGTGCTGGTGCAAGCAATCATGTGTATTCAGAGGCTAAAGGGGGTGATCAGGTGAGCAAGCTTTGTTATTCTCTGTCTTACTCTCTTGAGACCTAGTCTTGAGACCTGGAGCTCTGCTGAAGGACGGCAGGCTCCAGCAGCCCTGCTGTCTCCACCCTCCGCAGCACTGTGGTTACATGTGTATGTGGGGCCATGCCCAGCTTTTCACATGTGTGCTAAGGGTCTGAACTCAGGTCCTCAGGCTTGCACGGCGAGTGCTCTTACCCCCTGAGCCAGCTCCCCAGTGCCCTTTTGCTTTAATTGGTACATGACGCTCATCCATGTCTATGGGATATGGTGTACTATTTCATGCACACACTGTGCATTGATCAAATAAAGTGGGCATACCCATCCTCTTGAGCATGTATCATTTCTTTCTGTGAGGACATTCAAATCCTCTCTTCTGGGCCGTGGAAATGGCTGCCAAGCCTGACAACTGCTTTGGTGTCTGGAGCTCACATGATAGAAGGAGAGGACCGACTCCCACAAGTTGTCCTCTGACCTGTACATGTGGCAAGTGTACTCACGTACATAAAGACACATAAGTGCAAGCATATACATGCGATACATTTTTATAAATTAAAAGAAAGGAAAAAGCCTCTCTTCTAATTATAGGAAATATGTAATGGAGAATAGTTAACTATAGTCGTCCATCTGTGCAACAGAAGATTCAGATTCATTTCTTCTAGCTGTAATTCTCTCCCCATTCCATCCTTAATACCATCCCCAGCCTCTGGTGACTCCTGCTTCAGTGAGCTTGTTTGTTTTAGATTCCACAAATGAGTGATTCGCAGAGGCAGAGGCAGAGGTAGAGGCAGGAGGATGGTCATGGGTGAATGAGGTCACAGTTATGTCCGCACTTGGCTTATCCTACTGAACGCTACGCCCTCCAGACTCACCCACGGTGCTGCCGATGACAGGGTAACCATCTCTTCCTTCTCCAGCACTGAGGCTGGAACCCAGCACCCCACATACACTAGAGCAGCGTTCCCGACCGTCCTAACGCTGTAGTTCTTTAACACAGTTCCTCACGGTCTGGTGACACCAACCATAAGATTAATTCTGTTGCTACTTATAACTGTAATTTTGCTACTACTATGAATCGTAATGTAAATATCTGTGTTTTCTGATGATCTTTAGAAGTCAAGACCCACAGGTTGAGAACCACAGCGCTAGAGCAGGTGGCCAGGGTATTGAAAGTGCTGAGCTTCAGAACTGACAGGGACCCTGCAGGTGTCAGTGAAGGCAGTGAGTCTCAAAAAGATGAGAATGAAAACCTGCTTCGGATGGACTGCGTCAATCTGGATCAGACTCGGGGGATCTAGTACCAGGTGGTTCAGGGTCAGCATATTTAAACACAGTACAGTTTGGGGAAAGGTTTCCAGGCAACAATCTTTCCAACTCTAGGTGCACAACAAAGCTTAAGTTGTGACTACTTAGAAACTCCTTTACAAAATACATGTGACCGTGAGGGTGGGTTCCACAGCTAAAAGGCCTAGAATCTAGTGTGGTCTCTGACTGATAGCATAGAGGTCAGCAGGCCATAGAGTACAGGTGACTTCTCCCCTAAGGATGGGTAATGGTCTAGGGAGGGAAGAGTCTGGGATAATCATTCTGGGGAATTTGGATGAGGTCTGCCTCCACAGATAGCAAAAAGGTCACCAGGTCATTAACAAAATCCACTCCCAGGCTTCTGGGTGGGAAAACAGGTATGTTATCTCCTCCACTGAGA
>CABHPP010140958.1:0-11759 GCA_902168425.1 Peromyscus attwateri | reverse complement strand
GGCCAGGCCCATTGCCGCACCCAAGGCTGGAGGACTGCATGTGTCCATGTTTGTCCATGTGTTTGGTGTCCAGTGTCCCACGTTGGAAAGCCATTCTGAAAGCTGTTGGAGCAGGTGAGTCCCCATGTGTGACAGTCTTCATTGGGGCAGTGAGGGTGGAGGAGGCAGAGCTGGAGTTCTTTCCTTCCTGGTGACACGTGATACCTTCCCTAGGGACCCTAGTCACACCAGTGCCTCTTTGTGCTCCATGGAAGTCTGCATTGTTCTCTACAGGAGAGCTTGTAAACTCAATGAAAAATTGATCAAAGGCACTATCAGTGCATGCAGTTCATTCAGTCAGGCATTTTCTGAAGGGAAGACAAGTGTCTCACTGTATACATGATCAAGTAGGGTGCCTGGGCCCGCATGCTGTCCAGCCTGTGGCCCTTGCAGCACTACTGGGAACAGCTGTGCGACAGCTGTGGGCAGGCGGGACACCGGTAGACCCAAGGAAAGGCCAGCTTCCTTTCTCCTAGAAGAGCTTGAATTTCAGAACCTTACTGCCCTAAGGAGTAGTCATGCCGCACAGGTAGATACAGGGAAGCCCACAGCAGCTCCCTTCCTTAGTCACACTTGCCTGTTTCTGTGCAAACACTACAACTCCATACCACATCTGTCTCAGGGCAGAGGTGTCCATGTTGGTAAAATCAAATTTGTGTGGTGTTGGGTGTGTTGTATACTTCATGCAGCATCCACACAATACCTAAACTTTTGTTGATAAACACAGGCCGATTTCCAAGGTTCCACTAAATAAAAGCTATGCTGGAAAGAAGAATCCTGTACATTGTCTTTTTTTGGTAGTCATGTTCTTGGGTAAGGGTATCTTAGTTAGGGTTTCTGTTGCTGTGAAGAGACACCGTGACTATGGCAACTCTTAGAAGGGAAACCATTTAATTGGGATTGGCTTACAGATTCAGAGGGCATATGGTGCTGGAGAAGTAGCTAAGAGTTCTGCATCTCGATCAGCAGGCAGCAGGAAGAGAGAGTGCCACTGGGCCTGGCTTGAGCATTCGAAACTCAGAGCCCACCCAAGGGTGACATGCTTCCTCTAAGCTACACCTCCTCCTCCAAGGCCACAGATCCTAATCCTTTCAAATAATGCCACTCCCTATGAGTCTATGGGGACCATTTTCAAGGGGATAAGGAAATATGTGTTGTAATGTGCTAGGAAATGAAGCCACCGAATACCAAGACCTGTCACAAGGTTCGAGGACTGAACATAATCCTGCAAGTCCAGCCAAAGGCTTGGAAGGCACTGAAGATCTCTTGACTGGGAAGCCCCTACTAACTGATGAGACTACATCTGCAGTTTAACATTTCTGTCAGCTAGTGAGGTACCTCTACATACCCTGTTTGTATAACCCCCTACTACACTGTCCTCACAGCTCAAGGTTGGCCTCATAGGAATCTGAATTGCAATTCTGTATTTCCCAGTAAGTGCTATTGACTTTTGCCTCCCTATCTTTCAGTTAACAGTAACTTTGGAATCTATTACCAAACTGCCATAAAATGGATTGGGTACACTTCATCCTTATTTCATTGTCTACAGGGAAATACTGTACTGTGCTGTCGTGTACTTCTTTGATTATTGGTAACATTAACATTTGTTGCAGGTTGATGTCCCCTTCCTGTGAACTGCCTCTGTACAGTATTCCACTGTGATGTGTCTCACTGATGTTTTTGACTGTATAGTCTATTTAGAAAGACCTCCAGGGCCAGTCATAGTGGCACACACCTTTAATTCCAGCACCTGGGAGGTAGAGGCTAGGTTGGTCTGTGTAAATTTGAGACCAATTTGGTCTTCATAGCAGGTTCTAGGCCGTCCAGGGCTACAGAGTGAAACCATGTTAGAGAGAGAGAGAGAAGGAGAGACAGAGAGACTGGACCCAAGGCCTTTACTAGGCAAGTGCTTCATCAGTACACCTACCTCTGTTTTGACTTAGACAAGGTCTTACCAAGTTGTTCCAGCTGGCCTTTAGTTCATTTTTTTAACCTAGGCAGTCTCCTCACTGGGGTGGTGGGCATACTCCTCCATGTCTGACTTCTACCCACAAAATCATAGAAGACATTCTCCAGCAGCAGTTCTGGTACCACATTTTGAAAAGTTTGCTCTTGTATACAAGTGGGGTTCCTGTATGATGTGTGGTGGTAACTCTAAGTTGACATGGTTTTCCCAAGGCATGACTCACAGGTTTAAGCCACAGGTCTTGTCATTCCAGCCATGTGTCTGCCAGGTAGCCTGACCATTTCCTTCACCCAGTAAAAACCTTGTCTTCTTCCAGGCAGCTGCTGCAACCCCAGGTTGTCTCCTGTGATGACTTCTATCACAAGTTGTTTTGTCTGTTGGAGATTTCACAGAAGTCAGCTGTGCAGGCGAACTTGCTTTGTGTCTGGGTTTTCTGCCCTTGGCTTGTAGAGCACTGTATTGTCACTGTATTGATCTTTTTTCAACCCCCCACCCCCAAGGAATTCCATAATGGGAGAATATAGTTACTCACTTTCCTGTCGTGTGTTTAAGTCTTTCCTAGTTTCTGCTGCTATTATTAAAGCAGCGCTGAACTGAACATTCTTGCCCGGGTACATGTGCTTTTGTTCGTCTGGGGTGACTATTGGAAGTAGATTGGCTAATCCATGTAGTGTGTAAGTTTTACATGCTGCTGTGACTGCATCATCATACATGCATGCTAGTCATGAGTACTTGTCCCCCTTACCCATGCTAGGGCCCAAACACATACCACTGAGCTTCCGCCCCACATCTACGAAAGAGCATTTACTTACCACTTGCATCCTTAAGAACAAAATGTGTGTGTGTGTGTGTGTGTGTGTGTGTGTGTGTGTGTGTTTTCAGTATCTCCCCCTACTCCCCGGCATAACTCACTTGTATGTCTTCTGTTGGTTTCTTCAGAAGGAAATGGAAAATTCTTTGCTGTATTCTAAAGCTCATTGTGGCCTGGATGTGGTGTCATGTATTGAAGTTTGACCTCCCTCCCCATGAGATATTAAGAGGATGGAAATTCAATCCAAATGTTGTGTGCAAAGGGGACCTTTGTGAGGGGTTTAAGATGGAATGAGGTCATCAGAATGTTTCTGTGGAGACAGGCGGGAAACCAGAGCACATGCACAACATCCTGCCTGTTGTCATGTGGTACTTTATTGCCATCTCATGTCCCTACCAACAAGATGGCTATCACCACGTGTGTCCTGGACCTTAGGCCAGGATCATGACCCACAATAAACTTTTTGTCTTTATAAGTTATCCTGTCTTAAGCTCTACATTTTATTAAAGTAATGAAAAACGGGCCATACAAATATTGTAATTGGGCCAGTTGAGGTGGCACATGACTTTAATCCCAGCACTTAGGAGGCAGAGTCAGGCAGATCTCTGAGTTTGAGGCCAACCTGGTTCATAGTTAGTTCCAAGACAGCCAGGACTACATAGAGAGACCCTGTTTCAAGGAAACACAAATGCAGTATTAGAGTTTTGAGTACAATCCATCTTCCATTCATTTTTGTAAATGGACAAATGTAGATATTGAGATACCTTTTTGTTCAGAGACACAGCAGTTCCAGCCTCATTTCTTGACTAGAAACTTCTTTACCCTGAATGAGCTCTGGTGGCAGGAGAATAGTGTGGAGAAACGGCAGCATCAAGATTATTGTAATAATGAAAGAAACAAGTGATAGAGAGGACCAAAACTCCCCACCAAGGGCTGATGTATAGTAGAGCATGGCAGACAAAGTTCATACTACTAGAAGATGGTATACCTGGGAAAGTGTAGCATTTGCCATTGAACATTTAACCTTTCTCACTTCCAAGGCCCAAGTACTTGTTTCAAAGTGCTTTCTTAATACTTTTTAAATTCTGTTTCTACAATTATCCGTGCATCACTGGTTCAATTGTCTTTTCTAGGACACAATCTGGAAGTCCCAGCAGGTGCCCTCTGCGTCTAGACCCATGCCTGTAGCAGACCTCCATTGGCCCTTGTAGAACTCCAAGTGACTTACACTTATTCCCAAACTGTATTTTTTTCTATGCCTTATTGTCTTTTTATATACAAATATTTCAGTCTTATTATTGTAATTTTAAATAACAAAATCACACATGACATTTCAACTTCTATGATCCCTCAAAAAACAAAAACAATACAAGCACTCGGGAGGCAGAGGCAGGTGGATCTCTGTGAGTTGGAGGCCAGTCTGGTCTACAGAGAGGGCTCCAGGACAACTGGTGCTATGCAGAGAAGCCCTGTCTCCAAAAAGCAAACAAAACAAAAGCAAAAACCCAAACACAGGATATTGTTGACCTTTAAATCAACTTTAGTGGAATCTCAGTCACATGTTATAAAACGTTAAATATCACTGGCCCTTGGAAAACTGGCCTTGCCTCTTGCTGGACACTACAGCAAGAGAGCTGGCCCCTGTACTCGGGAGAGATAGCCCCACCCCTCACCACAGGCCAAGGTGAACTGACCCTAAGGGCATGGACTGACCAATTCAGCTACCACCCAGGGCCTTGGATTGGCCCACCCTAGCATCTACCCCATCTAGGACCTGCTGGAGCTCATGAAGGGACTGGTCCTGCAGAGTGATACCCACAAGATCTCCAAGACTCAGGGTGGCCACAGGATATCCCAGAGGAGTTCCAGAGAGGATCCAGTGATGATGGTGTCAGAAACCAGAGGCTTTGAACTCATTGCAATGAACATTTGCTAGTAAAGCTGATTGGACAAAAGGGTAAACTGTGTGACACACTGAGGCCCCCAGTGACACCAGGACAAATGATGTGTTGGAGAGGCAGGAAAGATGGAGAAGCAAAGAGGTTTTATGTTGTTTTGGTTTCTTTTGTTCTTGGTTTTTTTGTTTTTTTTTTTTTTTTGTTTGCTTGCTTGTTTTGTTTTATTTTATGGGGGGATGCTGCAGGGGTGAGGGGAAGATGGGAGGACTGGGGAGGTGGGAGGAATTGGGGTGCATGATGTGAAACTCCCAGAGAGTCAATAAAGAAGTTAAATTAGAAGAAAAATTAAGTATCTGGTAAATTTTGATCACTATATGGACATTTATCTTTTTGGGGGAAGTTTTATTATATTTTTACATTTTACATTTAAGCCTATAGTCAATCAAGTGAATTTTTGTGGAAAATATAAGGCATGTGTCTAGATGTTTTTTTACTCCATATAGAAATATAAAGAAGCTCCTATTCCCCTGAGAGAGAGCACTGCAGGGTCCATCGAAATCCAGCCTGGGGGACCACTGAGTGAAAACTCCAGAGAGACACTGAGGCTGATCGTCCTGTTAGGTGTGGGATTTGTTAGAGTTATTAATGCCACAGAAAGACAGCAAGGCAGGGACTCTGAAGAGAGTGTAGGTGCACAAGGCAAAGCAGGGGTCCACTCTTGAAGGTTTCAAAGAGGGAGGAAGGTTTCATGATACAGTGATGAGTAGCCCATAGTATGTGCTTGCAGTCAGGTTGTCTCTGATTCCTGGTTGGCAGGGAAGGGACAGGTTCTACCCTTGGCTTAATGTGTATCCATCATATGGGGTGTTCCGCTTGCAGCCTCTGATAGCTTAGGGTACTTGATAAACTTCTGCGGTGGCTTGAATGGCTCCCACAGGTTCATATATTTGAATGCTTAGTCTCCAGTTGGTGGACATGTTTGGGAAGGATTAGGAGGTATGGCCTTGTTGGAGGAGGTGTGTCATTGGGGTGCATTTTGCTGAAGTGTAAGCCAAATAAACCCTTTTCTCGCCAACCTGCCTTTTAGTCATGGTGTTTCATTGTAGCAAGAGAAACCCTGACTCAGACAAGTTGGTACCATGGGTAGGGTATTGCTGTGGCAGACTTGACCTGTGTGGGTTTGCCTCTACATTTTACATCTTGTTTATTTTAAAGGTTTGTATCCTTGTTTTGTCTGCAGATCATTAGACAAACTTGATTGTTAGTAATATTTTAATCTAAACTTAGAGTTTTGGGGGTGGAGAGAGCTAGATTAGCAGCATTTGGGTGGAATGGCAAACTGAAAAGGCTGACAACAGGAGCCCAGTGTTTCCTGGTCATCTGTAACTGAACCTTAGGCTGACTCAATGTATTTTCAAATAGACCATCAGATTTTATTGCTTACACCTGTAAGCACTAGTTTTGTTTCATTCCATAAATTCTCATAAGTGATAGTTTCAATTAAGGTTTGTTTAAAGTATTTTAAAAATTCATTTTTGCCTTTGTTTTGACCCATGTGTCAGCTATGTGGGATTTTTTTTATTCCATATATTTATTTATTTATGTGTGTACATGTGCTACAACATGCCTATGAAGATCAAGTGTGAGATCATAGTCTGTGCCCTAACAATCCAGGTTCAGCCACTGGTCCTCCATAAGCCAATTCAAAAGAGATAAATTAATAGTGAAAACCGTAAGAATGATTTGTTAATGTGGCCATATTGGGAGAAGGACAATGAAAGGCAGTAACCACATCCAAAGTCATTGGTCCTGACATGAGGTAAGTTTTAAATAGAAAGCAAGCGATACGCAAAAGTAAGCAATCTGACCAAGGGTCCTGCCCATCACTCCAAGTCTCTGCTGCAAGGTGGCTGACAAGTTCCTCTTCTGCCTGCCCCCAGGGCTCTCTAGTTGTCCTTTCCTCTAGAAAGAAAAGGTTGCTGGGAAAATTCTGTCTTGGGGCCCATTGTTTTAGTAGTCTAATAGCAAAAGAGAGGTACAAATACCTTTTTAGAATATATTCATTCCTGCAAGGTAGATGCTACAAGGGGACAGCTTATGGAAGTTGGTTCTCTTCTTACATGATGTGTGTGGGGATCAAACTCGGGGTCTTCTTGGTAAATGCCTTTGCCCATTGAGCCATCCTGCCAGAGTAGCAGTGTGTGTGTGTGTGTGTGTGTGTGTGTGTGTGTGTGTGTGTGTGCACTCTCCAAATATTTGGGGATTTTCCAGGTGCTTTTGTGTGTTCAAAAGTATATAAGGGACCAAAGAGATGCTTATCAGGTAAAAGCACTGACAACCTGAGCTCAATCCCCAGCACCTAGAGAGACAGACTACCAGAAATTGTCCTCTGGCCTCCAGACACTCTGTGGTACAATCTGCTCCTACCCACATACATCATATATGTACAATAATAATATTTAAAAAGTGCTTCTATTTTACCTTCATTCTTAAAATTGTTTCAGGAGTGTAGACTTCCTGGTGGACAGTTTTTCTCCTCTTTTAGCACTTGGAATGTCATTTTTTTTTTTTTTTTTCCTGGCAGGACTCATATACCCCAGGCTGGTCTTGAACTCACTGTGGAACAAAGGATGACTGTGAACTTCTGGTGCTCCTGCATCTATCGGTCAGCAATGGGATTAGAAGTGTGCCCCTTCAGTGCTGGGGATTGAACCCAGGACTTTATGCATGCTAAGCAAGTACTCTGTCAACTGAGCTACCTCCCAGCCCTTCCTTTTAGCACTTTGAAAATGTCCTGATGCCTTCTGGCCTGCCTTGTTTCTGATCAGAAACCAGTGGGTTGTCTTCAGTGTTCTGCTTTTTTTTAACCACAGGAAAACTTGCTTTTCACAATCAAGTTTTGGGGGCTGGAGAAATGGCTTTGCTTGCTCTTGTAGAGGACCTGGTTCAGTCCTAAGCTAGATCAGTCCCTAACACCCGCAACTATTGGTAACTCCAGTTGCAGGGGATCTGGCACCCTCCTGACTTGCAAGGGCAACAGGTATGCATATGGTGCACATACATACATGCAGGCAGGACAACCACAGAAAACAAAGTCTAAAATTAAAAGAAATTTTCATCTCTAGACATTCTCTTTATTCCTTGTGAAGGGGCCGTTCTTCAGACTTTCTTTAAATGTGAATCAAATGTACACATGAGCTGTCTATGCCTTTTTCTACTGTTATTGCTATGTGTGTATATAATGGTTGTGCATGCGTGTGCCACAGGTTGTGTATGGAGGTCAGAGGACAACATTGTGCATTTAGTTCTCTCCTGCACCAGGTCTAAAGCCTAAGGAGTGCACATGGCTGAGACTCCACTTCTCTGTATGTGTTGTCTGTGTTTGCTAACTTTCTTATCACATGACAGACACCTGAGAGCAAGATTTGAGAGGAAAAGTTTACTTTGGTTTATGGTTTAGAAGGGTCTATCATGATAGGATAGCACAGTGGCTGGAGTGAGCAGCGCCTCCTTGTTAAACCATACCAAATAGGTGGGAAAGTCTGAGGTTCTTTATTATGGCTCCATCCTGGCCCCCTTCCCCTCAAAAACCAGCCACTTTTGCCTCCTCCATGTCTCACTTGTCATCCCAACAGGAGGACTGGGCTTTCTGGTGCCTTCCTCCTTATGCTGTCGTTGGAAAACTGTCTTCTTAGAGAGCCAGGCAGGGTGATTGTTTACAAATCTTCTTCCAAGGATCAGCAGCTTGCATTTTCTATTTATCTTCCAGGGACTAGGACAGTTTCATATATTTTTGCTCAGTTTTATGGTTGTTGTAGGATGGGTATCTAATACTTCTAGCTAAGTTGTATCTAAAAGGAAAACAATAGCAATAAACAAAAAAGACTTTCTAATTTAATTTCAAATTAAAAACCCAAACCAATTTTCTTGGTTATTAATAAGGTTATTCCAACTCAAATACTATTTGTTGAATCTTTCCACACAAATTTAAATATCACCTATAAAGTTGTGTACACTTCCTTTTATTTATTGTGCTATTAGTTTATGACTTTCCTACATGTATTCTGTTTCTTCAAGATGTTATATTTTAAATAGAAAAAGTCAACCACAGATAAAATATATAAAGGCAGAAGGTTACACCCCTACTGTGGTGGTTTGAAAGAAAATGGCCCCCAAAGGGAGTATGGCACTATTAGGAGGTATGACCTCGTTGGAGAAAGTGTGTCACTGAGGGGGTGGACTTTGAGGTTTACTGTACTCAAGCTGTGCCCAGTGTCACAGTTTACTTCCTGTAGAACTCAGCTCCTTCTCCAGCACCATGTCTGCCTGCATGCTGTCATGTCCCGTCATGATGATAATGGACTGAACTTCTGAAATTGTAAGCCAGCCCAATTAAATGTTTTCCTTTATAAGAGTTGCTGTGCCCATGGCATCTCTTCACAACAATAGAAACCCTAACTAAGACATTAACTTTCAATGTCTTCCTCAGATTAATCAGTTACTGGTTTTTGATAATATGCATCTAATCATCCAGTCATTTTATATAAAAATAGATTGAGGAATGGGTATTTTAATTACTTTCTACTTCTGTGATGAGACACCATGACCAAAGCAACTTATAAAAGAAAGCATTTAATTTGGTTTATGGACTCAGAGGATAAGAGTCCATGATGATGGAGCAAAGGCATGGTGACAGGAACCGCTGAGAGCTCACATCCTGATTTGCAAGAAGGAAACAGAGAACACACTGGGAATGACATGAGTCTTTTGAAAACTCAAAACCATCCCCAATGACACATCTCCTCCAACAAGGCCACACATCCTCATCCTTCCCCCAAATACTTGGTCCATCAACTGGACCAAGTATTCAAGCATATGAGCCTATGGGGTCTATTCTTATTCAAACACCACATCCAGCAAGGTGGCATATACCTGTATTCACAGCACTTAGGAGGTGGAGGCAGGACAACCAGGAATTCAAGGCCGGTTTTGTCTATATGTGTTGCAGGATATTTGATCACACTGTGAACCCAGAGATTGTGCTATTTACTAGAAAAACGTGTTTCTAGTTGTGGTGTGGCTCAGCACTGGCACACACCTTTAATCCACTTGGGCTTTTCAAATGTAAGTCTCTTTGTTTCTCATAGTGACTCTCTTTAGGAGAATTGCCTCCCCACACAAGCAACCAACCAGCACGAAGCTTACACAGCTCATAAAAGCAAAGTTGTGGTCTGTGTGGTGTCTGCTCCGGAGTCCTGGAGTACCATAGTTGTTGCTTCATCTCAGGACAGTCCCATTAGCTGCCTGCCAAGAATCTAAAAAGCCTACACCATCAGACCTGTAGTCCTGTGTGTGGAAAATTCTTCTGGGATAGTATGCAAAGCAACTTTTCACATCCTTTCCCTGTTTCTAGTTGAATCATTAATGCTTTTATTATTGATCTTAAAGAGCTCTTTGAATATTGAGAAAATGCATTTCTTGTATTACAGATTGCCAGTATTTTAGTTGTGATTATTTGCTTTTCTGATGATGTTCTTAGGACATTAACTTTGAGTGATTTCCCACAGTTTCAACTATTCTGCAATTAGGTGAGCCGTCTGTGCCTGGAATTGGTGGCTCTCAGCCCCAGTGGTACCGTGGGCCCCTGTGTGATTAGATGAACATGACACTTCTGAGCTTCTGGTGCTCATGTGAGCGGTGGGCGGTGACCCTGCCTAGGCCTCCCCACTTGGACTCCATATGATCACTGCCCCCTTGCATTAGCGACTCTTCTTGCTGCTGTTACAAATGCCTGGCAAACACCCCCTCAGGTGGGCAGGGGCTGCTTTGGCTCAGGGTTTAAGAGGGGATAGCAGGGCAGCAGAGGCAGGGGAGCAGCCACGTCGTGTCCAGTCAGGAAGCAGAGAGGCGCTCTGGTACTCAGCTCATGCTCTCCTTTTTATTCAGTCCAGGACCTTAGCCAATTCTGTGGTGCCGCCCACATTCAGAGTGGGTCTCCCCTCCTCACACTGTCCTGGAAATACTCAATAGACACACCCAGATGTGTGTTTCCATGGTGATTCTAAATCCAGTCAAGTCGAAAATGAAGGTTAACCATCTCACTCTCCTTGCTTCTCCATAGCATGGTCCGCACTTGCCGCATCTGATCTAGACTTTACTGCAGTGTCTACATGCTGCATCCTTTGAGGTGTGGGTCATTTTGAAGAACATTTTCATATTATCCTTCATTCTTCTTCCCTCTGTTGTCTCATTTCATTTCTCGGCTCTTCCAGATTAGCTTTCTTATAAACTTGACAATTTTCTCCCGACTGTCTGAAATCCCATTTCAGTGTCTAGGAGAGAATGTCTAAAAGGAAAATGGACCCTTAGGTGCGAGGGCCTAGACAGAGCTGTGGGTCTGGGAACTCAAAGCACTGGGCAGCAGTTTTTACCTGGAAGTGGCGCAGGGTTGACATGGCGGGCAGTGACATCACCCAGTGTGTAGGCTTCATGAGGATACTTCACCCCAGGGACTTGTCTAACCCAAATGTCAGTGCTGTTAAGGGGCTAGTGCAATGATGGACAAACTGACTGAACCCAGACTGCTGGGTGTTGTTACCTGGAGCATACGTGGGAGACGTGGGGAGGCTGAGCAATGGTCGTGGCACAGTGTTGTAGAGACTCACCAGCCATGAGTTCTACAAAAGAGTGGGGGGTGGGGGGAGGAAGCTGTTAACCATGGTTCACACGAGCCTGTTGGGGAACACAGGTCTGAAAGTGGCAGGGAGGGGAATGAGGTTACTGTTGTTCTCTGAAGGCTAAAGAAGGGCACAGAGCCCATTGCTGGTGGCGCTGTGGTTCCTAGTGGGAGGCGGGTCTACAGGTGAGGTCAAGGTGACACAGTGAGAGAAACAGCAAGTCTGAACTTAAAAAAATCTGAGAGGGAAAGCGTGTGGCCAGCAGTGTTTGGCATTTGGCCAATGGCTCTTTCATCTTGCCCAGTACGGTACCAGGCAGAGAGCAGTGCAGACTGGCTCATTCGCAGACTGTCTGTGCCAAGATGAAA
>CABHPP010140957.1:0-15834 GCA_902168425.1 Peromyscus attwateri | reverse complement strand
AAAAATTCCCCATGACACATAATAATCGAAACAGTAAATATACAGTACAAAGAAAAACTATTTAAAGCTTTAAGGGAAAAAAGACCAAGTAACACATAAAGGCAGACCCATTAGAATAACACCTGACTTCTCAATGGAGAGTCTAAAAGCCAGAGGGGCCTAGACTGATGTTCTACAAATTTTAAAAGACCAACAAATGCCAGCACAGACTGTTATTCCTGGCAAACTATCAATCACAATACACAGTAAAGGGCAAGTTTTCTATGATAAAACTAAATTTAAGCAGTATGTATATAGCAATCCATCTCTTCAGAAGGTACTAGAAAGAAAACTTCAATTTGAAGAAGTTGACTACATCCAAGAAAACACAAAGAATGAATAATCCAGGTCCAGCAAATCAACGGGAGGAAATCCACACCATAACACCAAAATAACAGGAATCAATAAACACCACTCATTGATAAATTTCAATATTAGTGGATTTAATCTTGCAATAAAAAGACACAGACTAACAGATTGGATTAGAAAACAGGATCTGTCTTTCTGCTCCATCCAAGAAACACACTTTACCAGCAAGGATAGACATCACCTCAGGGAAAAAGGATAGAAAATATTCCAGGAAAAATGGACAAACAAAGCAAGCAGATGTTGCCATTTTCAAACCTGATAAAATAGACTTCAAACCCAAACTTATCAAAGAGATAAGAAACTATATACTCATGGAGGAAAAATCCACCAAGAGGCTATCACAATTCTAAACATTTATGCACCAAACACAAGGGCACCCAAGTTCATAAAAGAAACACTACTACAAGAAAATCAATTATTGTCCCTCACACAATGATAGTGAGTGATATCAATACCTCACTTTGGTAAATAGGTTATTCAGAAAAAAAAACTATACAGAGAATTGTTGGCATTAAATGACATACAAATCAAATGTATCAAGAGGATATTTACACAATATTTCATCCAAACACAATTTACCATCTTCTGAGAAGCTCATGGAATCTTCTTGAAAATTAACTCAACAGATACAAGAAAATTGAAACGGCAATGTGCATCCTTTCTGATCACCATGGAATAATCCATGGTGGATACCAAAGACAACAGAAAGTACACAAACTCAGGGTAAATGAACAACTCACTACTGAATGAAAAATGGGTAAAGACAAATTAAGAAGAAAATTTAAAACTTTTTTTCGGAGTTGAGTGAAAAATGAAAACACCACATAACCAAGCCTATGGGACACAATAAAGGCAGTCCTAAGAGGCAGTAAGTACCTACGTCAAAAAATTAAAGAGATACCGTATTAATGATGTAACAGCACACCTGAAAGATCTAGAATAACAACAAAAATAAGTAATACCCAAAAGGAGTAGATGACAAAAATAAACAAAACAATCAAACTCAGGGCTGAAATCAATAAATACAAAAAACTAACAAAAAATACAAAGAATCAATGAAACAAAAACTTGGTTTTTAGATAAAATAAATAAGATCGATAAGCCCTTAGCCAAATTATCTAAAAGATGGAAAGAGAAGATTCAAACTAATGAAATTAAAGATAAAAGGTTGGGGGAATATCACAACAGATAGAGAGGAGCATCACAGGATGTCAAGGAAATCCAGAAAATCACAAGAACACACTTCAAAAATATGTACTCCCGAACAAGTAGGCAGATGGCAGATCCACACCTCTCCTTCCACTCTTCCAGATCCGATCTAACCCCCAAGTCTCAGCCCCAGCTCTGCAGCAGGAAACCTGCTGTGGTCCCCCTTTACTCTCTGACCCCATACCCAAGGAATCACAAAGATCTCCTCCAATCTTCCTTCCCCCAGATCATCCTAGTATACCAGCCTCCAACACCAGCAGGCTTTTCCTGGGAACACAGGAGCTGAACCGGCCAGGGAACCAGATAAGCCAACTGAAGACCTTTACCACTCCCTCCTCCCCTCCAAATCCAGTCTCCAGTCTCATCCATAGTGCTACATCAGAACACTAGCTGCCACATCTCCTGTGGATCCCACAGACTTTCCCCTCATAATCTCCCTCTCCTCACTTACTGCTTTATCCCAGCCCCCAACTCCTGAAGGCACTCCCTGCTAACCCACAGACCACTCCTGCCAGGGAAGCAAGTAAGCTGTATATAGATCTTCCCTCCCCTTCTGTTCCTCTCCATTCAAACCTTGGGGATGACCTCCCCAAGTGCTTTAGCAGACCCCCTGGGATGACCTCCCTTCACTGCTCCCCCATTCCAAGGAAATGAAATAAACAGATCCTGGTTGAACATTCTGCTTTCCTCCCTCCTGAGAACCCATTCAGAGCCCTAGCCTATCCCCATTCCTAAGTGTCAGCTCCCAATATACAGAAACACATTTTACTTGGAACCCCTGTGGCCACAACTCTTAGGTCTAAAGAAAATTTCCTATCGGGCAACACACATCTATCTCACTCCCTGAAAATCCAGAAAGGGAACAGAAACCAGGGAATAAAACATCCACACACACACACAAAAAAAAAAAAACAAATTCAGAAACCAGCACCTAGACATATTCTCATCCCAATCCCAGATGCCTAGAAGCCAGCATAAAGGCACAGTTAATAGCAGCCAGGACAGTAGGTCTCCACTAGATCTCAGCTAACCTACCACAGCAGGCCCTGAATAGCCCCACATAGCTGAAACACAAGAAAAAGATCTTAAAACTGCATGTATGGCTGGGCAGTGGTGGTGCAAGCCTTTAATCCCAGCACTCTAAAGGCAGAAACGGGTGAATTTCTATGAGTTCAAGGCCAGCCTGGTCTACAGAGTGAGTGAGTTCCAGGACAGGCTCCAAAGCTACAGAGAAACCCTGTCTCGAAAAACAAAAACAAAAACAAAACAATAAAAAAAGGCCTGTATGAAGATAATAGAGGTCCTTAAAGAAGAAATGAATAAATCCCTTAAAGAAATCCTGGAAAACACAAACATGGTGGAAGGAAATAAATAAAACTGTTCAAGACCTGAAAATGGAAATAGAATCAATAAGGAAACCAAAACTGAGGGAATTCTGGAAACCAAAAATTTAGGCATTGGAAAAGAAACTATAGAAACAAGCTTCACCAACGTAATACAAGAGATGGAAAAGAGAATCTCAGGTGTCGAAGACATGATAGAAAAAATGAACACGATTTTCAGCTTCATATGGAAACACACAAACACACAACAACAATAACAAACAAACAAACAAAAATAGGGTCGCTAAACCAATCCTCAACAACGAAATAACTACTAGAGCTATCACCATCTCCAATTTCAAGTTGTGCTAGAGAGTAATAAAGACAACAGTACTGGCACAGAAACAGACATGCTGAATAGTGGAATCAAATTGAAAACCAGGGCATAAATCCACACACCTCTGAACACTTGATTTTTACAAAGAAATCACATGCACGGGGAGGCGGGGAGGGGGGGGGGGACACAGGGACAAGACAGCACTTCAACAAATGGCGATAGTCAAACTGCATAGCAGTATGTAAAAGAATGTAACTAGATCCATGTTTGTCACCCTACACCAAATTCCTCTCCAAATGGATCAAAGGCCTCAACACAAATCAGGAACACTGAAATTGGTGAAAGAGAAAGTGAGGTCTTGAACTCATTGGCACAGGAAAAGACTTTCTGAACAGAACACCACTCGTGCAGGCCCTAAGATCCACAATTAATAAATGGGATCTCATGAACCTCAAAAGCTTCCACACGGCAAAAGACACCATCGTATGGACAAATATAATCTGCAGGCTACAGAATGGAAAAAGATTTTTACCAGTTACAAATCTGATAAAGGGCTAATATCTGAACTATATAAATAACCAAAAATTGGACATCAAGAAAACAACTTGATTTAAAATGCGATACAGAATAAACAGAGTTCTCAAAACATAAAGTACAGATGACTGAGAAACACTTAAAGAAATGTTCAACATCTTTAGTCATCAAGCAAATACAAATCAAAACTACTTTGAGATTTCATTTTACACTAGAAAGAATGGCCAAGATCAATAAAACAAATGGCAGTCATGTTGGCAAGGGTGTGGGGTAAGGGGAGCACTCATCGATTGCTAGGGAGAGGTGAATTTGTACGGTCACTATAGAAATCAGGGTGGCGGTTTCCTCAGGAAGCTGGGAGTAAGCCTACCACATGACCCAGCTGTATCACTCTTGAGCATATACTCAAAAGACTACACAAAATGAACACAAAAGTATTTTAGGAGTTTTTTTTTTTTTGGGGGGGGGGTTCTTTGGTTTTGTTTGTTGGTTTGTTTGTTTGTTTTTGTTTTGTTTTGTTTTTTACCTTATTGGTCGTTTGCTTATATATTATGGTTTCTGATTTTATGGTTTTTTATGGTGTGTGTGTGTGTGTGTTTCTTGTGCTCTTTCTCAGTTTCTTTGTTTGTTAGCTTGTTCATTTTCTTTTATCCTTGTTTGTTTCTTTTTGAATTGCCTATTTTCTTAAGAGAGAGAGAAAGAAGGCACAGAATTGGAAGGGTGGGAATTCCAAGAGGATCTTGGGGGAGATGAGGGAGGGGAAACTGTGATCATAATGTATTGCATAAAAAATAACTATATTTCCAATCAAAAGAATTAACCATCATAAAGAAAAGAAAAGGGGATTTAGAATTCAGAGAGATGAAAGGTTTCTGTTTGTTTTCTACTAATCCTGTCAAAAATCTAGTTAGAAACAAAAAAAAAAAAAAAAATGAGAGCGAGAAAAAAATAACACTACTTAAAAAAAAATGAAGAATTCACTGGCATTACTCTAAACAATAATAGAAGGAATGTGTTTGTAATTATAGTAAATACCTTCACCCCACCCCACCCCCAACCTCGGAACATGAGCTTACTGAAGGAGAGTGGAAAGTCCCAGCATAAATAAGAACCCGAATCTTCTCTAGGATGGATGCTCGGGGCCATGTCTACTGGACTCCAGGAGAGAATAGTTTCCATCAGGCAAAGAAAAAAGCCTTTTTCAACCCCCTTTTTATAGGCAAAATTCCCTGTTCTGTTTCCCCCGGGTTTTGTTTCACTTTATGGGCTGTTTGCAATGTTCTGGTTTGAAGCAGCAAAAGAGAGAGGGAGAAGAAACAGCTCAGAATGAGTTCCCCCAAGCTGGGGAGTGCCAGGACAGCTGGGCCTGAAAGCTTGTGCCCAGGGAGGGGACTGGTGTGGCTGGGAGCCTGGGAGCTCAGCCTCATTTGTCTGGTTTCTTTTAAAGTTCCCAGCAATGGTCTGAGTTTTGGCATTCTTTTCTGATGTATTACATAAAATCAGATTATTAAGTGCAGAGACAGTCAACTGTTCTCTGTCCTCCTGGATGGTTTTTAGCATCACCATAGCAACACCAATAAACAGAAAAGTAAATTAACCTCTGAAGAACAAGTGTGCAAGCTTTGCTGTCCAAATTCCTCTTCCTTTCCCTGCTTAAACTCATATCTCCATGTACACATACATTCACACTCGTGCATATGTGTAAATACACATGTACACACACACACACACACACACACACACACATACACACACTGCTGTAGTTGTGGTCGTTGGTTTTTACTTATTGTTTCATCTATGAGCTATTTGACCCTGTGGTAATAAGACCCTGGAGCACAGCTTGATTCTTGTCACTTTTTTGTTTTAAAAATACCTTTAATTTTTCATCATCACCTATGGAAGTCAGTCCAATTACTTGGCATGGCTTCAAAATTCTCCCACATCCCTTTCAGAGTACATTATTCATTACTATTTGTAAATCTACCTTTAAGTTTTGTTTAAGAAGTTAAATTGCTTTTGAAGATTCATTCCTGTTTGACCTTGGCATCTCCGTCCATGCCCAGCTGTCAACTCCACATAACCAAAGCAAACTTTAAATCACCTCCAACATGGAATCCCAATCTTCTCATCATCTCTGTTGAATCCACACCATCTCCAGAAGGACATCTGCACAAGCCTTAGATCTGGGTACACATTTTTACTCCTGTCCTATATGATCAGTTCCTTACACACTTAAGTCTCATTAAGTCACTATTCTGCATAAAATCCCTCGGTGCACTTTCCTGGCATGAACATTAATTCCAAAGCAATTACATACAACACCTGCTGAGTCTTGAGTGACCCGACCCATATCTACTCATCTGACTAATTCATATTCCTTCTCCCAGCCTTGGATCTTCCTCTCCAGAATCCTAACCTTTTCCAGTCTCTGAAATAAGAACAGACTGCCCTTGCTTCTAACCTTTGTTTTTCAGGTTTCAGCTTAAATGTTTTCTCCTCAAAGAATTCCTTGATTGTTCTGTCAACCATGTCCCACCTCAGCATGCCACCAAGTTCTCTCAAGTTGCTTCTTTAATAAAACATTAATCAACACTTGACATTATCTTGTTCATTTATCTGATGACCTATTGTCAGGTTCTTTCCATGAAAGGCTAGGGACCATTTCTGATTTGCTCAAGATCTAGCATACAAAAAGGCAATAAGTGAGAAATATTTCACATGAATAAATAAGTACATAACTCTCTGATTTTCTTTGTAACCCTTTCTTAGTCACTGTTCTATTGCTGTGAAGCACCACCATGACCAAAGCAACAATTTCAAAATAAAGCATTTAATTGGGGATGGCTTACAGTTTCAGAAGTTAGTTCATTAAAATCATGGCAGGAGCATGGCCACAGGCAGGTGTGGTGCTGGAGAAATAGCTGAGAACTACATCCTGATCCACAGGCATCAGGGAGAGAGAGAGAGAGAGAGAGAGAGAGAGAGAGAGAGAGAGAGAGAGAAAGTCTAGCATGAGCTTTTGAAACCTCAAAGTCCACCCCCAGTGACACATTTCCTCCAACAAGGCCACAAGTTCCAATCCTTCTAATCCTATCAAAGGGTTCCATTCCCTACTGACTAAACATTCAAGTATATGAGGGTGTCATTCTTATTCAAAACACCACACACCTATTACAATGAAATGCCTCTCCTTTTATCTTTTCCTATATGGTCCCATTCTCTCTCACACCTCCCAAGATCTTTCCCAAATAAACAATCTGTACAGAAGTTCTTGCCACAAACTCTGCTTCATGCATGGTGACCAAATCATCTACCACTGAACTACGTCCCTCTTCCACTTCTTTTTTACAGAGTGATTTTTACCATTTTATCATCTCTGAAATTATAGCTCTTTACAGAATGTCTAATTCATTATAGGCCACCCACCCATCCTCACACACACCATAAGCTTATGTCTCAAGGGCTCAATAAAAACCATAACTGAATTGTTTTGTTCCTTTCCCTACAATTGCTCACAGACACAGTTTTGGTCCTACCGCTAGTTCTATGCAAATGTTGACACAGATGATGTTTATCTCTTCGCTACAGTGTTGGTTGGGTTTCATCGACTTGACACAAAGCTAGACATATCTGGGAAGAGAAAAACTGTATTGAGAAAATGTCTCCATCAGATTGCCTGTAGGAGCACATTATCTTGGTTAAAGATTGATATTGGAAGGCCCAGTCCACTGTGGCTGGTGCTATCTCTGGGATGGTGGTCCTGGATTGTATAAAAACACAAGCTGAGTAAAGCATAGAAAATAATTAAGCAGCATTCCTTCATGGCTTCTACTTCAGTTCCTGCCTTGATTTACCACCCTGACTCACTTAAGTGATGGAGTGAGACCTGAGAGTTCTAAGATGAAATAAATCCTTTCTTCTCCCTGCTGCTTTATCACATCAATATAACACAGCTACTTAGTATAGCAGATACTTTGGGGAATGATTTCTACATCACTTTCCTCAATTTGGTTATGTGTGTGAATTGTTGAGGACAATTCTTGACAGCTGAGCCATCTCTGCAAGGGTTTTCAGAAGAAGGGTGCTCAACGGCTTTAGCCACCCATACATGCATCCTTTTGAGGTGCCAGAATACTAACTTGGTAGAAGGGTAACCCTCAACCAGTGGGAACATGAACAGGGGTAAATTCCTCATCTTCTGTTCTTCAGCTGGATGCTTGGGAGACCTTCTAGACAATATTTGGATGTCCTGACAGAACCTGATCACTTGGAACAGCACCCTTTGCTGTGACCTTTATAATGGATCTTTATCTTTGTCTATCTTGTTGTCTCTACTTTGATCTGGCCTCCTCAGATCACATCCAAATCAATGATCTATAAATAAGTTCTTGTCATAGACTCTACTTCAAAAGAACTCAAAATAAAACATTAACTTTTTTCTTTAAGAATGCCAGTTATTTTCAGCTAATGAGGTTGATAAAGCTGGATATCCCTGTGCAAAAGATTAAAGTTTGACTTTAATCTTACACCATATACAATAATTAACTCAAGATGGACCAAAAATTTAAATACAAGATCACAAACTATAAAACTTTTAGTAGAAAACATAATGCAAAAACTTCTGAACGTTGAATTTAGCAAGGATTTCCTGAAAATGGCAACCAAAGCAATCATTAAGGCAACAGAAGAAAGTGCAGATAAATAACATCACATGAAAACTTAAAATGTGAAAGGATCACATCCTAAGAGTCAAAAGGTAACCAGGGGGAAAGTATATTTGCAAATCATACATAAGATATGAAACTAATAGCTACAATATATGGAGAACTCTTTAATTCAACAACAAAATAATTAAGAAACTAAAAAAAAATACATTTTGCTAGACAGTTTCCTAAAGAAATAAGCAAATGGCCAGTGTTCGCATTAAAAGGCTCAGATCCTGTGCCTGCCTGCCTCTCATTCCCAGTAGGAGGCCCAGACTCATGGCTTCAGTACTACCCATCTCTGCAGCCTGTATAAAAATTGCATGTGACATAATTCAGTCTCTTCGGGTAGGGACCTCAGAATCTCACCACCAACTTCATTAACCCCTGCTGCCTGCCTGAAGACCACACATCTTGCACCTGTCTGCCCATCCTCTCCAGTTTGGACAAAAAGTACACTGCCAGCTCTACCTACCTCCCATCTCCTGTCTGACCCTCATTTCAGGTAGAGACCCATAACTTCTATTGCCATTCTACCTAGGATCAGTCCTGAGCACCTTGTCCAAATTCCTGAGGATGAACAGAGAATCTTCTAAATGTACAAAGGTTCTGGTCCTGGGCTCAGAAGCTTCACTTAGCTCTAACTGAGCTGAGACCACATCTGGTACTCCATTTGCGCATCAATACTGAATTTCCCCAAGACTGAACCATAGATCCCATTCAGCCAGTCTTCAACCTGACAAACTGAGTGATAGTACACAGATCCAAATACACACTCAACAAAAGGGGTGGCCAAATATTCATACCAAGAAACACCACCAATGCCTTAATGCCAGATGTCTAGGCCCTCTCAAAAACAACAAAGAATTGGTAGGAATAACCAATACAATAGTTCCTCTTCAAAAATTAGTATTCCCTTAGAAAAGTTCCCCCCTAAAAACTCAACTTACATGGCATACAAAACAATGATTTTAAAATAACAATAATAAATATGTTCAAGGAAAAGAGGACATGAATGAATGCCAGATGGAAGACCACAAAACATAAACAGTTGAGTGGAATAATAAAAGCAATTCAAGATGTGAAAGTAAAATTTAATAAAAAGATCTTTAAAGAAAAGTCAAACTGAAATAAAACTCAAAATGAAAAATTCAGAAAGTCATAGTAAAAAACTCTGGGGAAAGCTTCACCAATAGATTGGATCAAGTGGAAGAGAGAATATCAGGTTTTGAAGACAAGGTGAAGGAATAGGATCAATCAGTCAAGGCAAATATCGAATAAAATTTTAAAAAGCACATGGCTAGAACATCTAAGAACTCTGGCACAGAATAAAGGAAGCAATCTATGAATCATGGGTGTAGAAGAAGGAGAAGAGACTCAGGTCAAAGGCACAGAAAGTATTTTCAATGAAATTATAGAAGAAAATCATAAATGAGTACTTTTTATTGTAAAAGTATTTTCAATAAAATCCATAATCTAAACAAAGAGATTCCTATCAAGTTACGAGAGGCATACAGAACACCAAATATACAAGAACAGAGAGTAAACTCCCCACAATGTAAAATAGTGAAGACACTTAATGGCAAAGATCAACAAAACAACCATCAACAAATCCTAATAAGGATGCGGGGGAAGGTAACCCTCATTTACTGTTGGTGGAACTGAAAATTAGTCCAGCCACTCTGGAAATTAGTATGTTGAGCCCTCAAAAACGCTAAAAATGAATCTACCATATGACTCAACTATACCACTCCTCAAATTATACCTAAAGGACTTGACAGATACTCTCTCACTCGGCCATTTTCATGGCTGCTCTATTCACTATAGAAAATGGAGACAACCTAAATGTCCCTCAATCAAAGAATGGATGATGAAAATATGGTACATATACACTGTGGAATACTATTCAGGTACAAAGAAAAATGACCACAATATAATTTGCAGGTAAATGGATGGAACTAGAGATCATATTGAGTGAGGTAACTGAGACTAGAGAGAAAAACATCACGAGTTCTCTCTCATCCGCAATTTCTACTTTGGAGTCTTCAGATGTGAATACATAACCTGGAGAAAGGCAAATCCAGGAAAGGAAAAGTGGACCATAAATGAAAGGGAACAACAGGAAGGAGAATAACAGTGTACAAGTGATTTGAAAGGGGAAATGGGGAAAAAAAATCGGGCAGGGTGTTAATTAAGGCTGGAGGAGAGAGATCCAGCACAGAAACAGACTCAAGGATATAAATCACATGCTCATTAGATGCAGAATGGCCTTTGACAAAATCCTATATCCTTTCTCACTCAAAAAAAGTACAGGGATAGAGGGGACATAGCAGAATTAAGATCATCTACAACTAGTTTACAGCCAACACCATGCTAAACGCAGAAAATCTCAAAGCATTTCCACTAAAATCAGAAACAAGACAAAGATGTCCACTATCGCCCAGCCCACTCAATATAGTGTTGGAAATCGTAGTGAGAACAAAAGGACAAATGAAGGCGATAAAAGGGATACAAACAGGAGAGGAAGAAATCAAGTATCTCTACTTGCAGATGATATAATGCTTTACATATCAGACCCGAAAGACTCCACAAGAAAACTTCTATGGCTCATGAATACACTTAGCAAAGTAGCAGGATTAAAAATTAATACACACACACACACACACACACACACACACACACACACACACATACACACACATACACACACACACACACAAAATCAGCAGGATTAAAAATTAACACACACACACACACAAAATCAGAAACCTACCTACATACACATGGTAAACTTACTGAGAAAGCAATAAGGGAAACAAACCCACTCACAATAGCCTAAAAAAGATTCTTGGAATAAATCTAATGAAAAGACTTGTAGAATGAAGTTTCAGACACTGGGAAAAGAAATTGAAGAAGAAACTAGAAGATCAAAAGTCCTCCCATGCTAACGGATTGGAAGGATTAGTATTGTGAAACTGGCCATCCTGCTGTAGTGGTTTGAATGAGAAGTCCCTGACAAGTCTCAGGTATTGGAATACTTGTTCCCCATTTTGGTGGCTGTTTGGGGAACATTAGAAAATGTGACTTTGCTGGAGGAAGTATGTTGCTGAGAACAGGCTTTGAGGTTTCAAAAGGCTCTCGCCATTTCAAGTCAGTCCTCTGTGCTTTCTGTTTGAGGATCAAGATGTGAGCTCTCTGCTGCTGCTCCAGCAAAATGCCTATCTGTCTGTTGCCATGCTTCCTACCATGATGGTTATGGACTCTTGTCACTCTAGAACCAAATGTCCCAAATAAACCTTTCTTCTATAAATTTTCTTTGCCATGATGTTTTATCGTGGCTATAGAAAAGTAACTAAGACATTTATCAAAAGCAATTTACATATTCAACATAATTCCCATCAAAATTCAAAGGCAATTCTTCACAGAAACTGAAAAAAAAAGTTGAATTTCACAGTAAACCAAAAAAGACACAGAATAGCCAAAACAACCCTGAACAACAACAAAAACTGTTGGAGTAATTACCATGCACAGGTGTTATGGTCTGAATGTTAGATGCTGGCTGCCAATTGGGCTCATGTGTTTTAACAGTTAGTACCCAGCTGGTGTACTCTTTGGGGAGGTTATGGAACTTTTAGGAGGTTGACTCTAACTACGGAAAGTGGATCATGGAGGATGGGTCTTTATAAACCAGCCCTGTTTACTGTCTAGCTAAGATGTAAGGTAGAGTCCTAGCTGCATGCTCCCACCACCATGGAGCCTTCCCTTCTGTGATATACTGTATCCCCTCAAACTGTGAGCCAAAATAAGTCCTTCCTTAGTCTAGGTTTGTCTGGGATTCTGTCACAGTGATGAGAAGAGTAGCTAAAGCCATAGTTTCCTCTGTTTCTTTGTGTGTTATTTGTGAATCCCCAAACCATGTCACATGTAAACTCATTCTGAATAAAATTGTACTTTTCTGTTGTTGATCTGCTTTTTATCATAAGTGTCTGAGCCACAGATCTAGTAATGGGTAAGAAAGTAAATGTGTTGCTCCCTCACAGTGGTGATGGTTACAAACATCAATATATTAGAAACAATTGATTTGTATATTTTAAATGGGTGAATCATATGGCAGTTGATTATATCTCAATAAAGTTGTTAAAGAACACAAAAGAACTCCTTTTTTTTTTTTACAATGTAATTCAACTTTACATATCAGCCATGGATTCCCCCGTTCTCCCCCCCCCCCGCCCCGCCCCCCTCCCCCCAGCCCACCCCCCATTTCCATCTCCTCCAGGGCAAAGACTCCCCCGAGGATTGAGATCAACCTGGTGGACTCAGTCCAGGCAGGTCTAGTCCCCTCCTCCCAGGCTGAGCCAAGCGTCTCTGCTAAGCCCCAGGTTTCAGACAGCCAATTCATGCACTGAGCCCAGGACCCGGTCCAACTGCCGATGGCTGAGGGGCCCCCAACTGGATCAGGCCCTCTGAAAAGAACTCCTTTATTTGCTCTCTTATTTGAAATCATCCAATAAGACAAGCCATCTACTATTTTTGTTATCCATGATATATGTGTGTCCCCAAATTCAACTTACTTTCTTCCTCCCTATTAAAATCAACCATTCTCTGTCCAATTTCTTTTTCATCCATTGTTAAAATGAGTATTCCATGCACCTATCATTACTAAACGCTTAGCAAGTAGCCTGTGGACATACTAAACATTGGATCAAGAATGTGCCTGTGATGTGTCACACTGAAAACTCAGGAAACTGGGAAGACCGACATGAAGGCTATGTTTTGGTAAATGTCACAGTTAACAGGCTCAGTGTTTGTCTGAGTGCTTTTCTTTTTGTTGCCAAAAAGGATCGGCTCATGGCTAAATCTTAATTTCCAGAAGGAAAAAATGAAGGCAGAAAAAAGGCAGTTGCCCAACAACTTGAGTCACTGGAATCGTTTAGCATTACAGTAGTATCTGGAGTGGCTTTGGTTTCCTGGCAATAAAGCCCTTGGATTCATAGAGGAGCTCAGAGTTTGAGGGAGTAGCAGAGCAGTCCAACAGTAGTCTTGGGGGAGTTGCACATAGAAGGGATGTTTCTCTGTGTCTGAGATCAGTAATAATTCTTCCAATCCCAGTACCTTCTCCAGCACTAAACTCCTACCATGTATACTTACTTCCTCTAAGGAAGGCCACTTGGTCTGAATCTTATTTTAGGACTAATGAACATGGACAAGTCAGGTAGTCTCTAAGTCTTGGTTTCCACATCCTTAAAAGGACAACCTTTGTATAAAGATTGTATCTGTGCCCTTTGCCACACTATGCTTTCTGGAATACTCCAATGGTCTATAAAATCTTGATTAGGACATTTGACATTTTGCATGACTGGGTGGAATGTTTCAGAGAAATTACATATATCAAGAAAATCATTGGTTAAGTTAATGACAGGCAGATAATAATACAAAGTAAAAACTTAAAATAGATCTTTGTACAATAATGTACAATAAATGCCAAGAAACAAAAAGTGGGAAAATCAAGGTGAAGGACAGATTCATTAGTTAGAGGTCATTTGAATTCTTACTGTATTTACATGGCAAAAATCTGAATATGCACATATACTTTTTATATATCCAAAAATAAAGGCTTCGATGTGTCTGGATTTTAGGATAGGATACTATTCGAGTCTTAAATACATATACATGGGTGCTGGGGATTAACAGATGAGTTAAATTTAAGAGTATTATCTATCAGATAGGATATCACTTTCCCCTTATAGACCAAGCAGCTTTGTTCCAAAGTACTTTCCTGAGGTTTTTTATATTCAGCAACTCATTTAATAAAGCAAGAACGCCGGGATAGTTGTCATTGTCTTTATCACTCTTCCTCTCCAGATGAAAACATGAGGAAAGAGAGGCTCAGTATCTCCCTCAATGCCACACTGCTGTGCCAGGGCCAGTGTGGTCCTGACCGCATTCCCCCCTCTTTCACCAACATTTAACTTCTTAGCTAATAACCTTGAAAGGTGAAAACATAGGATTATTACTAATTTCTTTCTTTTTTCTAGGGGATAGGCAGATGGTGCATTACTGAGAACTGAACCTAGGGCCTCATTCATGCTTGAGACACAAGTGTACTCCCATGGATCCCCCCCCCCCCCCCCCCAGCTGCTGCTCTCTTCACTACAAAGAAACTGTGATGTTTGGTTGTTGTCATCTTGAAATAATCCTAGACATACCTGGGAAGAAAAGATCTTAATTGAGAAAATGACTCCATCAGATTGGCCTGTAGGCAAGTCTTTAGGTCTATGTTCTTGATTAATGACTGATGTGAGACTGAGTTCACTGTAGGTGGTGTCTCCCTTGGTCCTGGGTGGTATATAAAAGCAGGCTGAACAACCTGCAGAGAGCAAGCCACTAAGAGGCATTCCTCCATGGCTTCTGCTTCAATGCTGTTGTGAGACATCCATCAGAGGAGACCACTTGTACATGAGGTTTTTTATATCCATTGGTGCACTTGTTCAAGCCAATAGAAAGACTTCGTTAGCAGGACAAGGGACTATATTGTGTGTTTGGGACCCAGGTGCACTCCTGAGCCTTTTTGGGGGTGAACTTCTAACCACAAAAACCATACACTGGATCCACAGTTAGCAAGAACTGTTAGTCAGAAGTGAAAATACAGAAGCCAAAAGACAATGTTAGTTCATTAAGAGCTTTCTCAAAACTATGGACTTTGATTTAGGTCTTTGTTCTCATTTTGGCAAGTATTTATTCATCCATGCTGGGTTTCAAGGCCTGAATGGTACTTCCATCATGGTGTCAGTTGTGCTAAGGTCTGGGGGCCTGTTTCAGTGCCTCTCTCTAAGTTTCTATCCCGATTTCTTATCCTGACTTCTCTTGGTGATAGAGTGTGACCTGAAAGTGTAAAATGAAATAGACCACTTCTTCTCCAAGGTGCTTTTGGTAATGTTTTTTTGTTTTTGTTTTTGTTTTCGTTTTTGCCACAGCAAGAAAAACTCGAAGACAGACAACTACGCGAAGAATTTCTATGTCTCAGTCAATAAGAAACTTTTCCCAGATAGGAGTTTGAATGCTGAAGGAACACTAGTCCATACCATGTTAATATCCACTAGTATACTTGTTCTTACCAACATGTTTGTAAAATCTTCAAATTACCAGTGTTAGACACCTTTCATAATTGGGATAAGACAGCTGGATGGGGTAATTTAAAGGATCAGAGGTTTATTTGGGCCAATTGATAAGAGGCTTCAGTCCCTGGTCTGCTGATCTGAGGAGAGACATAATATTAAAATGGTGTGGAGTGTGGCATGGGGATGCTTCTGTCAGCAGGGCT
>CABHPP010140956.1:0-32835 GCA_902168425.1 Peromyscus attwateri | reverse complement strand
TCAGATGAAACTCAAGTCTTAAGCTGCAGACAAAAAAGACACTCAAAGAGATTGAGACATGAGTCCCAAGAGCTTCCTTTGTAGCTCAGTACATGTTGTCTTCATTTCTAACTGCCATCATTCATTGACCAAACTCTTGATTCACTATTCATTCTGTAATATCTAGTCTGTCCTTTACTTGATTATGCTAAAATCAAATATTATAAGTGGTATCCAAAATCAATACATCCTGGTTTTATTAAAATTAATCATCAATGAATGTGTTTTAAAACACATTTGGTTAACATTAAAATAAGGTGTTATTAGTAAATATAACAGAGTTATCAGACAGTTCTGTGTGATTTTCACAAATCATTCTGTCTTCTTATTTAAGTGTAAAAGAAGTTGGGGGCTGGCTAATTGAATTTGCGTGATTGATAATTGTTTCGTGTTTTGCATTTCCGTCTTCTAACATCTTGTGAAAGTCAGGCTGCTGAAGGAGAAGTAGCAGATTCTCTTTTAATTTTAAAATGTCTCCATTAGTATTTATACTTAGTTCATTACTTCACCTACTATTCTTATATTAATGACTTCAGAATTTATTTCTCTTGCATAAACCTCACACCTTAATTCTAGCTAAGTTTATAGCTCTAACTAGCTTTTTCTATGGCTCAAATTGATTACTCACGATTTTCCAAAGTAGGTGTTCAATGATAAATTTGCCCTTTACTGCCAATCTTGATTACTCTAGGGCAAAAGTCTCTGTAAATGGCTCTACATTTCTAATCTGCCAAACCAGAATTTAATAATTGTGGTTGCCATCTCCACTTCTTCCTGGCCTCATACCAATTTATCAATACATCTAGTGGTTTCTTCTTGCTAAATGACTTTCATAATTACTGTCTTTCCTAAAACCCATCATCTTTTTCTATGTTGCTGTATTTCACCTGAAATTCTAAAACAATACCCCTCCCATAAGGAGTGTCTCCCCTTCTGCTGATTCCTTATATTACTATTAGAGGGAGATTTGCAAACTGTGAGCATAATCCTCTCATACTGATATAATCTAATGACTTCATTTATTATTAAGATGAAACCATATGAGCCTGGACTGAGGTTATCAGCATGAGCATTATACACTCTTAATGGCTGAGTCATCTCTCCCTCATTGCATCATTGTCTTTTGAGAACATGATACAAACAGAATTTCATAGACTCATCAGAATTATGTTTATTAACTATTCACTGTTTAATTGCAGGAATTCCACTGGACCCTTGTTATCTGCTTCAGTATAAATTCCCCATACAGAAAGCAAAACAAAACAAGACAAAATCTAGTGTCTTCTTTCCCTTTCCGCTTTCCCTGCTTTCCCTGTGTGTTTACTAACCGCTCGTCTCTACCAGCACTCGGTATTCACTGGACTCCTCCAGTGATGCACTGGGGCTCACTTTCTGTGTTCCTTCAGGAACGCTTCGGGAATAATCACAATAGTTCATACTGAGGGAAGTAAGTCATATTTTTTCTAGGCCTTTGAGTTCTCTAAAAACTAGAGAACATGAGATTTTATACAAAATTATGTCATTTATTGACCCAAAGGAATATGGTTAAATTATTTTTCCAACATCACCCCCATCTACAAGGATGTCTGCTTCTGGATTACTACATGAATGGTGAATATAATACCTGTCAATAGGCTGGAATGTTGGTGGAAGTTTCTCTCCCACCTGCCTGTTTCCAAATACCCAGCAGCCACTTCTTAAATAATTGACTTGGAGGCTTAATATTAATTACAAACTGTTTGGCCTATGACTCAGGCTTATTACTAACTCACTCCTATTCTTAAATTAACCCATATTTCTTATTTATGTTTAGCTACCTGGCTTGGTACCTTTTCTCTGTCTGACATTCTCATCTTCCTTCCTCTGTGTCTGACTGGTGACTCCTGACTCACCCTTCCTCTTCCCAGAGTTCTCCGAGTCTGGTCACCCCACATATACTTCCTGCCTGGCTACTAGCCAATCAACATTTTATTAAATCAATTACAGTGACAAATCTTTACACTGTACAAGAGAATTATTCCACAGTATTTCCCCTTTTTTGTTTAATTAAAAAGGGAGATTTAAACTTTAATATAGTAAAACAAAAACAGTTAATTAAGAATTATAGTAACAATATCCAATCCATTTGAATTTGACAAAATTAGAGAAAATACTTAATTATCTATCTTATCTTGGTGAGTCTAAAGTTTAATATCTAATATACTTTCTGTTATAATTAAGGAAAACTATAATTATAACTATAGAGTCTTCAACTCCATCAAAGACCCCATAAGGATGTAATGTTACCGAATAACAGGGACATCTGGATGCCTGGACAGTCACCCAAAGTTTCTCTGCAACATTGGGGCATCCATCTCTGGCCTATAGGCCTAGCATATCTGACAGACTTATCTGTAAAGCAGGATATTCTAAAGGGCTGTCCTACCTTGTCTTTGCAAAGTTCAGCAGTCACTTTCTTTTGTGTCCTGCTTGTCCAATTTATACAGCATACTGTCAACAGTCAAGGCAAAGGCACTTTTTTTTTTACCCACATGGCTCTCTCTTGCTATAAAGAAAACAAACTCTATATGGAGTTTCTTCAATGCCCATCATCCTCTTTGAAGTAATTGGTGCTGCCAGGAGCAGATGTGTCTGCATATCTCTATCTTTTTCTGACCACATGAGCATTTAATCTGCTAAGCAGGCATGGCTAGGATTAAAGCAGCTGGCTTCACCCTACTCCTTGGCTTCCTGAGAGTTTAGCTTCATGGTGGAGGTACTGGTGGGTGCTGCATGTATCACCCCCAACTCTGGGGATGTTTCAGGTCCATGCCACCACTGAGTAGCTTGCTGCTGACATTTCATAAATACCATATAAATGTTTGGCAGCAGGGCCTTTTAAAAGAGCCACACTGTTTTTGAAACTAATGCTGAGTCAGGAAACTGTCTCTTAAAGAAGCCATGGGCTCTGTTTGCTGCTATCTTATTACAGATGGTTGTGAGCCACCATGTGGTTGCTGGTAATTGGACTTAGGACCTTTGGAAAAGCAATCAGTACTCTTAACCACTGAGTTATCTTTCCAGCCCCACTTGGCTTTCCAGCATGGCACAGGTACCAATGAGTCATACTTACCTCCCCAGTTCTGGGAAGCAGTATTAAATAGCATGGAACTGTGTTTTCAAGCCTGTAGGCAGCGGCTGGGAGAAGCCTCTCTATACTGTGACACTTGAGAGACCGTGGGAGTCTGCCACGTTGCTGCTGAAGCCCACCACAGTGAGGGAGGGAAATGTGGTTCTGTGCTGTGGCCTCAATGAGTGACATGAACTAGGAAGCTGCTCTTGGCTCCATTCTGGAATCTCTTCTTAAGCTCTTTGAGGTTTTAGGTACAAACTCTTGCCACCATGTCTGGGCACCAATTGTAGCCAGATAAATCTTTTTTTTTTTTTCCATTCTGAGTTTGGGTCACTTTGCTTAATATATATATTTTTTTAATTTTAAATGCTGAATGTCATTTATTTAAGGGGGGAGGAGGTCTTAAACACAGGCTTACAGCACAATAGGAGGACCCCAGAGGGCAGAAGTTTGCTACTGATGTTTTACAATCTTGCTTCTAATCTGTTAACGCCCATTATTCAGGGTACCAGGCAAGGAACTTCTCTTAAGCATTCAGGAGGGTGGAACCTGGCAGGGAATTAGCATAGGGAGAATATCAAGGTCAAGGTTGGTCTTCTCTGTATCAAACACACAGATTGCAAGCCCAGTGCCACTTTGAGATCTTTGGCAGCAGTTAACTCTGCAGCTCACACACGATTGAGACTGTATGATAATGAGTATTCAGAGACGGGTAATGCCTGGGGGGCACTCACCAACCTAAGACAGAGCACCTGTGTGGCCTGGGCAGGCGTCTCCATGACGGGTAAGGTGACCTGCTGACATCCCACGCAACCCAAGTCAGAAGCTCATTTTTTAATAAAAGGGGGACTTGTAGGGCCCTGGCCACCGTTTTAGGTAACTGTTGCCTTGCTTGCAGACCAGATAAATCTTTTCCACCTGATAGTACCTGAATAACCAGTCAGAGGCTTAATATTAATTACAAACTGTTTGGTCTATGGCTCAGACTTCTTGCTACCTAGCTCTTTCATCTTAAATTAGCCCATTTCTGTTAATCTATGTGTTGCCACATGGCCGTGGTATTTCCAGTCTGTTGGCATGTTGCTCCTTGGGCAGCAGGCTGGCATCTCACTGACTCCAACTTTCTTCTCCCTGTATCTTTGCTTGGATTTCTCACCTGGCTATAACATGTCTTGCCATAGACTAAAGCAGCTTCCTTATTAAGCGATGGTAGCAACACATATTCACAGTGTACAGAAAGACCATCCCACAGCACTGGAGCATGATCAGATGTTGGAATTTAGCACTAAAAATTGTAACAGACTAGATCCTTGGTGCTCAGGGAGGTGTCTCTGAACTCCAGTCATATAGATGATTAGGACAATGTAACATAAAACTTGTACTGGGATGATGCTTCATCTATCACAGTAGAATTTTCACGTTATATGTTTTTCCTTCACATTAACTTTGTGAAAATAAGATTTCCAATATCTTCCATAACAATTATGTCCTTTGCTTAGATGTACAGTTATTACTGATAGACCAGTTCTCCCTATAAGTGATATAGTGTAGAGGTTAAAAAAATAATAGGCACAAAAACAAGCATGGCACAGTGTACTGGGAGCTTATAAATATTCATTGTTTGATCTTGAAAGTTTCTTCAAGTCTATTGGCTATAGACAGAATAAAATTGCATGCAATAAAGAAGTACATCTTAAATTAAGGACTTTCTATTTTTTAGTAACAGAGAGCATACCCTGTAGCTAGAGTTTTCCTGCCTGGCCCACAGTCAGGACAAATCTCTCTCACCTGCCAGGCCACAGCTGCTCAGACTCAACCAAGTAAACACAGAGACTTATATTGCTTACAAACTGTATGGCCATGGCAGGCTTCTTGCTAACTGTTCTTATATCTTAAATTAATCCATTTCTGTAAATCTATACCTTGCCACGTGGCTCGTGGCTTACTGGCGTCTTCACATGCTGCTTGTCATGGCGGCGGCTGGCAGTGTCTCTGCCTCAGCCTTCCACTTCCCAGAATTCTTCTCCTCCTTGTCCCGCCTATACTTCGGGCCTGGCCACTGGCCAATCAGTGTTTTATTTATTGACCAATCAGAGCAATTTGACATACAGACCATCTCACAGCGATACCCCAAGAATTTTATATTTTATTTATTTTATATATTTTAAATATTTTATAATTCCTGAATAGTTACAACTGTATGTTTCTTGTTGCTGTCAGTCTTTTTTTTTTTTTTTTACAAGTTTGTTTTTTTTTTTTTTAATTTTGTTTGAGAGGAGGGTAGTTTTGATGTAGCATATCTAGAAACAGGTAGGTCATCTTAGTTTTTTTAAAAGATATTTAATCGATCTCTTGTATGTGAGGCATTACATATATTCCTCCTGTTTTTAGCCATCATTCCACATTCTGTGTTTGCAGTATTGTTCCTATTTCATTCTTTTCTTTTCTCTACTGTTATATCCCTCCACTTTTTATTTCTCCCATTTCACAAACTGGTGTATGGAATTCCATAATTAAGGGTATCAAGCAAGGCAATGGAATAATTATCAAAATTTAGGATTGAGGAAAATCCTAGATTAATTTACCTCTTGTGGTCTAGTGTTTTAGAGTGAATAGTAAAGAGTCCAAATCATCCTGAGCCCTCACAGGTTGTCTTACTTCTTTGTTAGTTGCTACGGCAACAATGTGCTTACAGCACCACCAGGAAAAAATTCACTAAATTCCTGAGATATTAAATTAATGAGAGTCTTAAGTGACAAGTCTCAGGTATCTGACTTTCTTTTCAAAAAGTGAAACACACTGTTAAAACCTCTTTTTAGATTGGGCATTCCACATAGATATATTAAAAACCTGATTTATTTCAGGAATATCTTATTGTATTGAAAGGTAGACACACTCTTAAATGAGTTCTTTTCTCAGAGGAGTAAGTTCTAATTTCATGACTTAGACAGCATTTGCAAAGTGAATATTTTATTAATGCTCCTACTTTTAGGACAAATGCAAGTAATTTAGGAAAATGATTTAATGACTTACAAATCAAAAGTAAATAAAAATAAAGAGACAACTGAGAAATTGTTTATACTGAGAAAATCAAGGGATCTTCAAAACAGAAAAAAATCCCCACAAACATATAAAAAAAAACCCACACATGAACAAATAAATGAACAAACAAAATACACACAAGAAACCATAAAACTTCAATGTGATTGATCTTCATTGATGCATGATAAAATTTCACTGAAAACGTGATCCAAAGCATCTAAACCTATTACAAAATCAATTATGATTATAGCCAGGAATCCTCTTATGGTAAACAAGCTTGGCGATATTAGCTTCTAAAATCACAACATGTATTGGATCTGCCGAAGCATCCTGTCCACACCACTCCACATGATAGTCAGAACCTTCATGTTCTCCACCTTGTAAAACAGAGATGTGGTCTGAAGGAAAATGGGGAAGGATAACATTTAAGACTGGAAAATTCTATTCAATAAAATGATAATGGCGATTACCTGATTAAACCATAAGCTTATATATGAAATCTCATCTTTGGTCATTTAGGAATAGATTTTTCATTGTGTCTTAAATCAAATAAACTGAATGATTTTTCAAACTAGAAATTCTCCAAATTTTAGTTTCTTTGTATATAAAATTATGGGATCAATAATGTCTGACAAATCACAGCGCTGTGAGCTTCAAATGACATGGTTTCTAGGGATGTGCTTTGTACAGTGTTATATCAGAGAACTAGTTACTGTGCCATTGTGAACACATTCCAAGGTCTCTCTCCATCATGTTCCTGGGAAATATAAAGTAACTCCATAACAAGGATTGGGTTAGGTATTTTCTTTCTCACAGGGAAGAGTCATTACATTTAAATAAAGGAAACTTACTTGATTGTAGTGTTGCATATTTAGAAGTGTACTTCCCCAGTTGTAAGCTTGAAATGTACCTTTATGAATAATCTTAAAAAAGACAAAACACATTATTACTTATAAATAAATAGAATCAGAAATTTCTGTATGCTTATTATCTCTTTGTATAATATAACTGTTGGGTGAAAATTCAATGTGTTCCATCATATGACTACTCCTTACCACAATTCCAGGTGCCACTAGATAAGTATCTACAGAACATTTCCAAAGAGATTATATTTCAAACAAGTATAAAAAATATTGAAATTAGCTGGGCGGTGGTGGTGCACACCTTTAATCCCAGCACTCGGGAGGCAGAAGCAGGTGGATCTCTGTGAGTTCGAGACCAGCCTGGGCTACAGAGTGAATTCCAGGAAAGGTACCAAAGCTACACAAAGAAACCCAGTCTCAAAAAACAAAAAAAAAATTGAAATTATAACATTATGGAAGGAAAAGTTTGCACATATTTTAATTATTTTGAACTGTTTAACTGTTAGGCTGTCACCTAAGAAAATATCTGAAAAATGACATATAATAACTATTATTATAATTTCATAAAAATATTTGTTCTTATTTTAAATGGAAACTTTAATAATATCTGTTTTATAGTATATCTAATTTTAATCATGGCAAATAAATTACATCTTATAAATAATTTTAAACAAAATGCTTTGAATTATTAGAGTTCAAGTAGATAAATTCTTACACGAAAAATAGTATGTATGCAATATCCATTTTCTAGCAGTATAAAGATTGCTCTGGTGGTTTATAAATCAGCTGAAATCAAACAATATTTGAAATTCATGAAATTAGCATTTTCATTCAACACTGACATATGACTAAATTTTTCATTCATTAGACTTTCCTTTGTATAAAAAACTTTTCAGTTTTAACTAAGAGAGAGGACATAAAATATAACACAGATTTGTGTTGAAAAAATTGTTAATGTAATTTGTTAATTCTACTGATTTGAGAAGAATAAAGAATGAGGCTGAAACAGCAGTCTATCTCAGACATATGTAATACAAAGATGTTTGCTAAACTGGAAATGCTAAGGTTGACGAACTATCTAAATATTAGTTCTGAAATTAAAATAAGACAACGAATCTCTTAATGTGAGTTTAGTTGCTTTATTGGTTATCAGTCAATGAATAAAAAGTCCCTTTCATTGAAGACATGTGAAATTCAAGAATGTGTCTTACCTATAAAATTCAGGTGGTAAATAAATAAAATGGAAGTTAAAATAATTCACTAAATTTGTTTGGTATCCTGAGTTTAGAAATCACCTTATACACATGACAAATGGAACCAATGAGATGAAGTCATTTTGTGTTTAATATCTGGGCTACCATGAGTCCTAACATTTTTTGTTTTTTTTTTTTTGTTTTTTTTTTCTTGTTTGTTTATTTTTGACTAAGCAAGGACAAAATGTTTCATAATTTATAAAAACACATAATGGGCTCCTGAAAATCCTATATTTCACCATTCCCTGGAGCTTGTAAAATATCGGTACTAATTTAACATAAAATGTTCATATGAGATTTCATTTTTGAGAAGAAATATAACTTTCAAGGACTAAAAGATGAAATGTAGCAAAACTGTTAGAAGGTCTTATTAATAAAAACAAACCTGGAGCCAGGTACTGGGGTGAACGCTGGAAGATCAGAGAAACAGAACAAGCCACAGCCTTACTTTGCCAGCTCCTCAGCTGATCTGTTTCCTCAAACTGGAAGCCTCTGTGTCCTCATCCAAATGGATCTCAGCTGAACTGCTGCTCAAAAGCCTAAAAGCCTAACAAGGCTATATAGTTCCTGGTCCTCACACCTTATTACCTTTCTGCCTCCTGCCATCAGTTCCTGGGATTAAAGGTGTGTGTCACCATGCCTGGCTGTTCCTAGTGTGGCTTTGAATTCACAGAGATCTGGATGGATCTCTGCCTCTGGAATGCTAGGATTAAAGGTGTATGCCACCATTTTCTGGCCTCTATGTCTGTCTAGTGGCTGTTCTGTCCTCTGACCCCAGATAAGTTTATTAGGGTGCACAATATATTGGGAGACACAATGTCACCACAATGAAATAATTCAGCTCACACATAATTATGTTCTCTCAAACTATCTATTGGCATTGGAAAATGTATTGCTTAATACTCAAAAGATATAATGTATTGGCCAGAAAATTACACAGATATTTTAAAGAGAATTTAAAGGGCAAAAGATCAAAGGAAAGGAAACAGAGAGAATTACACCTGGGAATAGTGCAGAATACTTTGAGATGATGTTCCTGCTGGAATCTGCCCCAAGTGCACATCCATCTGGCTCTAGAGGAAAGTAAACATGTGTATTTGTCAGTAAGTAGACTTTTTCAGAAACAGGAAGCTTTCAAGACAGTAGGGACTGCAATTTCTATGGTTTAACCCTTTGTTCAGTTTGGAAACAGCAGAATTTCACCACAGAATGAAATCTAAATATTTTTGCACATGAAAGTGTTTGGAAAAATTATATTTTTTCCAAAGAACTTTTCAAATGAGTGATCAATGAGTAGATTATTGACATCAAATCTATTAAAATGAAGGTGGAAGATGCAGATTAGAATTCTTGAATATGATATTATGAATTCTATAAAATTGTATATGTTTCCTTTAGAAATTATATGTGAAATGAATCTTGACTTATATGAATTATGTTAAAGAAGTTAAGATAATAACATACTGGATTGGCAAATTGCCTAGATTTTAATATTTACCTTTGAAGATAACAATATCATTATTGACCATCATCACACCCAAATTAACTTAATATATCATTATTGACCATCATCACACAAAAATTAACTTAACTTAAAACCAAAATCATACCTCATTTAAATTTTTTGGATTATGTCCAAATAGTAATGTAAGTAAATTATTACAAATGGTTCCAACTACTTGATAGTGGCAGATAAATTGACGAATAGGGGTAGCTTGAGTGATGGATAAAAAGTCCTTTTGCCAAACAGTATCTGAAAATGACATAACTGAAGAATAGATATTAGATGGAGACCATGCCTTTCCAAAGAATAATCAAGAAGAGAAGGAGTATAAAAGAGATACTTTAAGATATTAAATCATGTCATGATTTAGTTTGCTATGATACCATTTTATATAAGATTGAGAAAAGTTTTCCAATAAAGTAGCATGTAATAAAAACACTTCTCACCAATTCAGCCAGAAAATAAAATATTTTTGAGTATAATGAATTTCCTAGGTTGATGAAAATATTCTATATATTTGGTGGTGGTTATATGAATTTACAAATGTGTCAACAAACATTGAAAACAATAATGGTAATGGATATATTCAGATGTATATGCATAAATTAATTTCATTAATAAGTGAAATAGCTTCTAAAATTAAAAATGGAAAAACAATATTAAGAGGATTAACATGTAGATTAGGTGATTAGAATGAATACCCATGGTACTTAACATTTTCTTGTTGAGATGAGTGATTTTGTATACAAAACTGAATTATTAAGGAAATGTACATTATGGGAAAATAATTCATCATGAATATATATGGTTTTCATGTAAAGAGAAATTAACATAAATATACGAATTTTAAATAGAACTATATTTGAATGACAAGAAACATCTGTACATGGATAGAAATGTGCTGTGGATATCGCTCTATATAGATAAAACACTGATTGGCCAGTGACCAGGCAGGAAGTATAGGTGGGACAAGGAGAGAGGAGAATTGGGGGAACAGGAAGAAGGAAGGAGAGACATTCCCAGCCACCGCCAGGACAAGCAACATGTAAAGATGCTGGTAAGCCATGAGCCACGTGGCAAGGTATAGATTTATAGAAATGGGTTAATTTAAGATATAAGAACAGTTAGCAAGAAGCCTGTCATGGCTTTATAAGTAATATAAAGTAACAATTTATAAGTAATATAAGCATCTGAGTGATTATTTTATACGTGGGTTGTGGGACTGCAGGGCTTGGTGGGACCTGGAGAGAAGCTCTCCAGCAACAGAAATGCTAGAGAACCCAAATTCTTTTCAAAAATACAATAACAAATTCCTAAATTTGTCAGGTATGTGACTTCTACCTCAATCTATTTTTTGGGAACTTTAGTGAGAACTGGTTAAAACTGTCAGAGTTTTCCTTTATGATATCTTTGGAATTTAAAAAAAGCATGTAACAATTCGTTGTGCATTTCTTTATGGAGTTGCTGAATCTTACTGAGAGTGATGTGTGGCAAGGCCTGATTAGGTTATCAGTTTTTTCTCTCTCCAACTTCTTTAGTAGTTTGACAAACAAGACCTGACCTTCAACCCTTCTTTGTAAATAAGCAGCTGTAGACATAATGGTCTTATTAAATAAGAAACACAGAGCCAATTGCAGAGTTAAAAGCCCAAGAGGTCAGAGCAGTAGCTAAGAGCCGAGACTAAAACCGCCTTCTTACCCCTCGCTGCCACTGCCATCCTTCCTCTGAGAAAGAGACCTACTTCCTGTGTGTCTGTCTTTTTATTGACTTTCTGTTCTGCCTTCTCATTGGTTGTAAACGCAACCACATGAACTCCTCATTACTGCCTGTCTATACAGACCTCCAGGTCTCTATGGTTGGTATTGAGATTAAAGGCATGTGTCTCCATGCTGGCTGTATCCTTGAACACACATAGATCTGCCTGTCATGTGATCGGAATTAAGGGTGTGTGCTACCACCGCCAGACTTCTGCTATGGCTTGCTATTAGCTCTGACCCCCAGGCACTTTTATTTATTAACATACAAATAAAATCACATTTCAGCACAAATAAAATATCACCATAGGGGTTGGTGTTTAGCTCAGTGGTAGAGCGCTTGCCTAGCAAGCACAAGGCCCTGGGTTCAATCCTCAGCTCAAAAAAAAAAAAATCACCATAAGCAGCTTTGCAACAACTAGGGTGGAATGAATTGGGTGAAGACTCCTAAAAAAAAAAAACCACAGTATTCAATAACTTGTCAGGACAAAAATAGAAAAAATAATATTGGAAGGAACATAACTCAATATCTATCACAAATTCACAACAACAATCTTACTAAATGGGAAGGAACTCACATTTACCATAAAATCAGGAATGAGTCAATGTTGCCTACTTTCTCCCTTTTAATTCCATATAGTTCTTGAAGTCTTAATACAGCAATAAGACAAGGGAAAGAAATAAAAGAGATATAGATAATATATAAATGTATATTATATATAAATAACGGGATATAAAGATGAAGTCAAGTTTTACATAATTTCAGATACTACAATCTTGTATATGAGAGATCCTATAAACTCGACCAGAACACTCTCAGAACTAATAAACATCTTCAGAAAAGTAACAGGACACAAAATCAACAGTTTTCCTATATGCCAGTTATGAACACAATGACAGGAAAATTAGGATGAAAAAAATTCCATTCATTCTAGCTCCAAAACATTTAATTACTTAGGAATAAATCTAACCAAAGAAGTAAAGAAAAACAAGAACAAGGAAAGACCTTACAAAAACTAAATAAATGAAATACATACAAACAACTTGATCAATAAATGAGCTAACAAAATGACTAGATAATTCTCAAACTGTGAAGACTAGCTGATCAATAGATAGGTTAAAAGTTCAAAATCTCTAGCCAGCCAGCAAATGCAAATTAAAACTGTTAAGATTCCACCTTAAGAAAGAAATCACTCTCCCAAGTAGTCCCCTTACTTCCATGTGTGGTCTATGGCAAATGCATGCTTGTGCATGTACACACACACACACACACACACACACACACACGCACACGCACATGCACATGCACACGCACACACATGCATACACACACACACACACACACACACACACACACACACACACACTCAGAGCACTGTCCTGCTTTCTTTTCTATTGCTGTGAAGAAGACCTTAACCAAAAGCAACTTTGGTAAGAAAAAGGCCATTATTGCTCCTTTAGTCATAAAATTTTGAAAGACTTTACTTATCTTTTGTTAACATATCCCCTAAAGGTTTTTATCACATTTATACATGAGTCATATAATCAAAATAATGACTTAAAGAACAGAACATAGGTCTCAGAATAAGCTGTGGCCAGACAGTGATGAACACACACACACACACACACACACACACACACACACACACACACAAAACATATCCATTCTATTGAAAACAGAGTTAGAAAAATTTAAAGGTGATGATGGTGAACTTGATAAAATACAGATTACACATTTGCCTATGATAGAAAGCATCAATAAGGATTTCAAAAGGCAGGGAGGACTTATGAGTAAAAAGAAAAACATGATTAACAATTTAGCACCTTTCAAGATGCATCCCCAGCTGCAGAGAGGGCTGATTCAGGGAATTATACATGTTCTAATGTGAAGACTGTGCATTTTATTTAAAAAAAATAGTATTTCAATGTTTTGTGAATTTGTTTTCATGAACTCTTTTCCTTTTATTCATCTACAACCATTGAGCTGAGAAATAGAGTAGCCGTGAGACTCCTTGTTTTATTAGAACATAGCTAAGAAACACAGCTGAGAAAACATGTGTTTCTCAATGTTCTAACGAAAGAAGAGTCTCGTGGCTACTCTGTTTTGATGAGTCTCAATGATATCTCTGATCTCCTCTAGGATGTTGTACTAATTGACAACTGTTTTACTTCCTGATTACTCTTGGGAAGCAATCCTAACAAAATCAGATGAAAAAATCCTTTTCCCCCTTCCTATGGTAGAATCACTACTAGTAAATCTTCTTATAAATTATAAATATGGCTCAACAACTCAAATTTTTCATGATCAACATCAGTCCATGTTCTTTGTTATATTGTACAATATCAGGATGAATTTCAAATCAAGGATCCCATAGGATCAATTAAGGTATTGATACTCCTACTAAGAGGTTGCTCTATGCCATATTTGGCAATTAGTTAAAATTTATCCAAATGAATTTTTTAGATTCCACCATAGAACTTTTACATAAATTATTGTTTTCTTCCTGCCTCTTCTCTCTTCTTTGAACCCCCTCTTCATTTTATTTTTACCATTTTTTCCTCAGACAGTGTCTTGTAGTACTGTCTGAATCCACAAACACTATGGAGGACACTAATGAATTCTTCACAGGAGCAAAGTGTTTGCTGGTGTTTTCCTCAGTGGATTCCACATGAATATGTAGATCAGCACCTCTCAATGTTAATTTCTTCTACTACCCACCAGAGAGCTAACTCAAGAATACAGATTCTTATAATGTTGTCTAGGTGAGATGGAAAGTTCTAGACTCCTAATACCCAAGAGATGAAGCTTGTTGCTCTTCCGGAAACTATACAGAAATAGGAGGAAGAACCTTTGCTGCACTTGAACAAAGAAGTCAAATGTGTTTGTTGGCATCTCAAGGCTTCCTGTTGCACAGAACATAGAAGTCTTTGTGCTTGTAGCATTTTGTTTTACCAGTTGAATTGTAAAATTTCTAAGATGGGGTTTACTGTACTTTTAAAAAGAATTGAAGGTAACCAAACAAGTTGGGATTTGTTTTTTCTCATCTCTAAGAAAATTTCCCATCTATCAAGATAAAGAACACACTGTGAAGTACCTGTACTTTCAGTCACATAAATGCTTCACAGAAACATTACTGATGAGTATTTATTCATGGACATCTCTAAGTGCTAGAATAAATATTAATTCTGAGAGATCATATGGTACATCATAATATTACCTGATTATGGGGTCACAGCCTGTGCTCCAACAAGCAAGGGTTGGCCACACATCCTTTTACCGCTGTACCAGTTACATCCAACTAAGCAAGTAAAGCATAGAAGGAATGTCTCTCAGGTCACGGATACCTGGACTCTATTCTATCTGTCCTGAGGATAATATTCTAACACCTTAAAAATATTGTCCTGGTTCCTTTGTCAGAGCTAATCTTGTGCAGAATGTTAGTAGTTATTCAAGAGGCTTTGCAAAATCATAACTATCAAGAATGACAACTTTTGTAGAATGTGAATAGACAATAATTATAAAGCTTAACAAAAACTACTCATTTAATAATTATGGGTAGGTTCTGCTTGGGCTTTCCAATATTTGACCTGCATAATGTTCTTTTCTGAAGACCATACTCATAACACTATCAGGAATACTCAAACATGAAATCTGGAGAAAGCTGGCATCAGTAACAATTCATTATAACTAACCACATCACATAGAAAATCCCACCTTTTAAATCTGTCATTTAAGGGCAAACAAAATCCAAGATGGTAAAACAACCATGAATATGTGAATCTCAAATGTATTTTTAATTTTTGTTGAGTTAACGAAAGTATGGGGCAGATAGATCTGTGCAAATAGAATGGAAGATACTTGAGCTTTGCCTTTAAGAACAAAAACTACCAATATCTAGGTTACAGTTTGAATTCCCTTAATGGTGACTGGTCATTCCAGGTACTTACGTTTGTAGGGAGATGTTTCTGCTTCCTGTCTGTAATTTCAACACAATAAGGGCAAATCTATAATTTCCTCAAAACATGCTATTTGTTTCTTCTCCATTCAAATATATTGGAGAAGGAGGGTATGGCTGTCAGGATGCTTTCCCCAAGAGTCCTTGTTTTCTGCGTCCTGTGGCATCTTGTTGGGTTTTTTGTTTGTTTGTTTTGTTTTTTTGTTTTGTTTTGTTTTTTAACTGTATCCTCCCCTACACAACACTATGTGACTTGTAGCAAACTCCTTTGGTGAATAAAAAAAATGAACAATTATCCAACTATGAATGGCTAAAGACACTGTAGTTGAAGCCTGTCTTTCTCATAGCACCCTATTGTATTTCAGGTTGTGCTATCATAGTAAAGCTTCACTGCATATTTAACACATTGCATATGGTAACTTCCCCTGAGTATTTTTAATTACTGTTCTTATTAAATTACACCATGCAATATTCCATTACATGGGCCACAACTGTTCCTTTTGTCTTGTGTAAACTTCAATGTCTCCATGAAATGTAGCCCTGCATTGTTTATTTCCACATTTCTTTAGACACCATTTTCCCTAAAAGTGGTGTCTAACTGGACCTCCACCAATGCTCAATTTATAACAAAAACATAATAGGCAAACCCAAATGTCATACAATTGGCAACATTACCCTATGTTATCTAAGAAGCTAAGAGAATCCCATTTACCTTGGTTGAATCTACCTAAGGCATGGGGAATTTTTAGAAATATTCTGTATTATCTATATTTTCTATTTTTCCTTGTATCAGGTTCCATTTTGAAATATGTATTCTACCATTAAGAGCATTGACAGGGATATTCATTCCCCATCAGGAGCTGTTTGAACAGCTGCAAATTATCCTGTGTATGTCAACAGTTTCCAAAAGACAATGTTAATAAATGTCCATTGTAGCTAGAGTTTTCCTGCCTGGCCCATGGTCAGGATAAATCTCTTTCACCTGCCAGTCCCACAGCCGCTCAGACCCAACCAAGTAAACACAGAGACTTATATTGCTTACAAACTGTATGGCCGTGGCAGGCTTCTTGTTAACTGTCCTTATATCTTAAATTAATCTATTTTTATAAATCTATACCTTGCCACATGGCTCATGGCTTACCGCCATCTTTATATGCTGCTTGTCCTGGCGGTGGCTGGCAGTGACTCCCTCCACCTTTTTGTTCTTTTAATTCTCTCTGTTAGTCCCGCCTATACTTCCTGCCTAGCCACTGGCCCATCAGTGTTTTATTAGCAACACATTTGTCATACAGAACATCCCACAGCACTTCCCCCCCCCCTTTTTTTTTCCAAAAAGGAAGATTTTAACCTTAAAGTAAATTACATATAATTTGGGAATTTGGGCGTAGCTTTTCTTACTGCTTCCTGCTAGAGGGGGGTGCTGTATCTTATGGGGACACAAAGAAAATTTTAGGATTATGGGATAGTCCATGAGGGTGTATCGTCTGAGCCAGTTGCCTTGAAACGGTTCTGGATGTTGGATCATCTGGGCCATGGTGTCATCGGAGACCTTTCAGGTGGTCTTGGCTGGTCAAACCTGATGTATCTTAATCTGGAACAAATCCACAGCCTCTGGCTTTCTGTAGAAACAAAATCAGAGCTTCCTTTTTAAAGCAACATATCCTTACATCCAAATTTTGAAGTCAAGGTATCTTTAAAATATACATATTGGTTTAACTCAGTTTCCTTTATAATCAAATATCTCTCTGTAGTTAAGAATCCCAAAGACAACACAATGTAGATTCTCTGTGTGATATCCATCTTTACATGGCTTATATTTTATACTACCTTTACTGTCTCTTTAAAGACTTGATTTTTTAAAACTATCTATTTTTTTTATATAACTGTATATATCACCTTTTTTGTCTCTCTTAAGTCTATGTATTTTTTTACACACATTTTAAAGCATTTAAAGTCTTGTTTTATCTGAATCTGTTTTATTGCGAACCTGTTACTTTAAACTGCAGCATTCTAAGACTGAAAAGGTGCTGTGGCTGCTGGCTCCACCCACCTCAGCTTCCCAACATGACGGTGATACGGTAATACGTTTACCGGCAGCTCTGGGAGCCTTTGTGGGTCTATGTTTCTATCAAAGCAGTGTTTAGTCCAGAAATCTCTTTTTTTTTTTGTTTTGTACTAGCAAAGGCTAAATCCACCACGCAGCTTAATGTGCCACTTGTAGATGCCTCATTCCCGCCATACTGCAGGTCAAACATGCATGCCAGGAACCCGCCATACAGTAGCTCAAGCCTGCAGGCTGTGGCTAACTTGAGAAAGACAACTAGGAAGCTGTTTTAGCTCCGTTTTAGAATCTTTTTTTATGCTTTTTCAGGTTTTAAGTGGAAATTCCTACCCCACGTTGGGCGCCATTTGTAGCTAGAGTTTTTCTGTCTGGCCCACAGTCAGGATAAATCTCTTTCACCTGCCAGTCCCACAGCCGCTCAGACCCAACCAAGTAAACACAGAGACTTATATTGCTTACAAACTGTATGGCCATGGCAGGCTTCTTGTTAACTGTCCTTATATCTTAAATTAATCCATTTTTATAAATCTATACCTTGCCACATGGCTCGTGGCTTACCGGCATCTTTATATGCTGCTTGTCCTGGCGGTGGCTGGCAGTGACTCCCTCCGCCTTTTTGTTCTTTTAATTCTCTCTGTTAGTCCTGCCTATACTTCCTGCCTAGCCACTGGCCAATCAGTGTTTTATTAGCAACACATTTGTCATACAGAACATCCCACAGCAGTCCATAGCCCTAGAGACTATTCATGTTGAAGTGAATTCATTTACTATTTTTCTGTAAGAAGAGCCTCATTTGAAACACAAATGCCCTCAGATAAATAAATTTATCTCTATGTACAAGTTTGTTCTTTCACATTTTATGGAAATCTAAAAAACATAAGAGTTTTGAATCCCTAGTGTATTTTTCCTGCCTATGTTTGACTTTAAGGATACACTTAACCCTAAACTCCTTAGGGATTTATCGTCACAGTTGTTAACCTAGGAGCAGAACATCCTGTCAAGGAGTTAAGGGTGTATCAGATCATGGGGCTCCTAATCTGAAAGATCTGAAGTGAGACGGACAGGTATTTGTGATGGACAGCAGAAAAGTTAGCAACCATTCAGCCATCTTCAAAGCTATGTTTTGGTTTTGGTTTTGTTTCTGCTCATGAATCAGAGTCATGAGAATCCATTCATATCATTGCAGACATTTGTGATTGCTTACGGATTCTTTATGACAACAATGTTCTCTTTAATCTGTCCCCATTTATTTTGGGTTAGCATACAAAATTTAGTTTCATTGAGACACTTTAGGAACACATTTCATTATCCTCTGTTCTTATTCTCCTCACCTCTGTCCTTTCTGATCTGCCCCCATCGTGATGCCTGTTGTCTTCTTCCACCAAAATGGACTATTATACACTTACAGATTTCTTTTTGCATTGTCCATAGAAAAGAAGATTGAAGGAGATAGGACCAAAGTACCCACAAGATAATACTACAAATATTTTCAAATAAGTGTTTTCAGACATCATAGATTATGTAGGTCACTAGATTTTCCTGTGGTTCTGTGTTGTGAACTCACTGCGTTCATCAGAACTGAAGATGCACTACCTAAGCAGACAGTTACAAAATTACAAAGGTTTAAATTGAATGAAGCCATGTCCTTTGAAAACACCTTTTGCTGGAAAAAGATAACCACATGAGCATTGCCTTTCATTTTCAGAGACTAATAACTTTCAAGATGGTTTAATGATTGCTGACCAGAGGTTGAAGACTCAATCTGGTAGCAGATTTGTTTTCAAGGGTACCAATATCAGAATGATCTGGGAACATACCAGGAACTTACAGTGGGCCAGAGAACTTTAACATGATTTTCCCAGGAAGTTCCAATATGTGCCAGTGTACTAGAACCTCTGTTTGAAGGACACTATTGTTTAATATGGTTTAAACGTATGGAGGTGATTGCTTTTGCATGTGATTGTTTCACAAAATTCTGAAGTTGAAGTCACCAAATCAGTCTGTAACAGTCATTCTACTATTTACTTTTATAGTATACAATTTGAAAAAACTATGAGTGGAATAGAAAACTGTTTTCAGAGTTACAGATTTCCTTCTTGTACCCAGAATTGTTTGAAACACTAACTAGTTAATTAAGTACTTTATAAGTATCTTCCAGTGCTATAACAACTTCTTGACCTAACTAAAATGTAGAAAAAGAACTTTCAAATGTTCTTGTCAATTTACTTCAACATACATTGATTCCAGAGTACGGGCCACTGGAATATTTTTGAACTATACACAAGTTGTTTTGTTTAATATAGTATAATACAAGAAAAGGCATACTGGAGGAAATGAATATACAAATAATTGTTAGCTGCACAACCATGATAATTGGGAACATTTTGGGAAAGAATCCAGACACAGGGAATTGGTAGCAAGGGAAATTAATTTGACACTAAGTTTTATATATGAATGTGATCTCATGAAAGGAGTCAAGACAGAAAAATAGTGAGGCTTAGAAGACAAAAGGTTCCCATTGGAATTCATAATACACATAATGTATATGTTATTTTTATATTATCAAGTGTTGGAAAAATGAATGGCCAATACATAAAAAAACTGAAAAAACATGTTTTACATCTTTCTACTGTACTATTTTGTACATTAACTTTTCTGAGTTCACTGCAATTTGAAAATTAAATGAGACATAGTGACATTGGTACTATCAGTCATGATCTATATCTATGTGACCAAGGAAAGAAAATGTATTCATACAGAAAGTACTGAAAAAAGACATAAGTGAGTCTAAGATGCCGCTTAGAGGTGAAACATTTGCTAAGCATGCACAATCTCACAAAATGTGACAAAAAGGTATTTAAATGCCTCACTGTGGTCTAGAAATAGCCAGAAGACAGTGAACTCTAACCTCTAACACCTTGAGACTAAATAGATCCCTTCTTCTAAAAAATGGTTCTCCCAGGAAGATGTCACAACAACGAAAGTCTGATTGACACAGATATATAGAGAGTTATTTCAGGTACTGGAAAGATTGCTCACCGGGTGAGCGTGTACTGCAAATCTGGCTAAAGGTAGAGATATGTAAATGTCTTCTACACCTCAAACAGTTCTGACATTTGGCAAGCTAGGCTAGGAAAGCTTTAACCCTAAGCCTAAGAAAAAAAGGGGGGAAGGAGAGAGAGACACAGGGAGGGAAGGAGGGAGAGAGAGAGAGAGTCGACTGTAATAGTTTTTTAGTTTTTGTGTTTCTGTGTGTCTTTATCTTTATGTGCATATATGCAAATGTGTGTCTGTGCATATTTGTGTACTTGGGTGCAAATGTCAGAGAAGAACCTTGGGTTTCATCTGTGAGGTGACTTTTACTTTCCATTTGTGATGTAGTCCTTCACTGACCTAGAAATTCATTAAGTGGTCTGTAATAGCTGGCCAGCAAGCTTTCAGGATCTGTCTCTACCTCCCATCTCCCCGTCATTGAGATTACAGGTGCTCACCACTATATCCAAGTTTTTAAAATGGGTTCTTAGATCATCATACTTGGAACCAAGCAAGTTGCTGATAGAGCCGTCTGCACAGCACTAAAGTAGTTTCTTGTTGCTTCTCTGGTTAATTGCTAAGAAAAGAGAGCTTTCCTCATGCCTCCTTTTCTGTGGTTCAGTTACACAGCTTTTGTTCTGCGTTTGTCCCTCTTTTTCAGTTCTTTAAAGTATCTTCTACTGAAAATCCAGGACAGATGTGCTGAATCTCCTTCTTGTCTGAAACCCTGGTTCTAACCTTTTTTAGTTGTACTCTTGGTCTGGAAAAAGAACATCCTCCTGTAATGTAAGATCTACAGAATGAATTCTGGACTCTCTCACTGCTCTATGCTACAGTTTTCCCGTTTTACTTTGCTACTGCAACCAGTATTTTCTACTGTTAACCACATACTGGGAGTGACTTTTCAACAACCCGTAGTGTGTTGCCATGAACATCAGAGCACAGTGCCGGGTGGCACCAAAAGAAGGTATTTAGGAACACAGGAGTAGAAACATTCAAGGAAGAAGTTTCCAATCTTATTTTTAGTGGATAATGCCATTATGACATAACATAAGAGGTTATGTCAGTTTATATAAAAAATTAAGAATGTATTTGTTGGCATTTCCATAAGACTTTGCTATTCTAGCTCTTAGTTTTATCCTTTGAGTTGTGTTTATTACTAAGGAATGCATAGGTGTTTTTGTGCATGCTGGGCTACTAAGATAGCTCCCAGATTTTAAGAGTCCTTTGCACTTTGTTCAGTCATAGAAAAAAAAGCCTTAAATTGTGTTTGTTCACATTTGCAAGGCTTATTGTGAGTCATTTTATAACTCTAGCAACAATAATCTCCAAAAGCTTGTGATAAAATTATTGACCATAAATCCTTCTAAATCCACTAGAAGGTCATCTTTATGGTTGTAACAAAGATATATCAGCAGCAGCAATGATTCTCTTACAGAAAACAAAAACAAAAAAAAAAAGAGGGCATTCATGATAGTTACAATAGGGATCATTCAGGGAAGCAGGATGTGAGGAGGAAGACTTTTATCAATTGGTAAATCATAGACTTAATGGGGCTTGGAGGATGTTTAATAACCATGCTCATCCTAAGAACTTACGTAATATTTGATTTTGTATTCAAAAAACATCAGTTAACTACAAAAATAACTAACACATTTTAAGATAAGGAAAGGTCATCCAAAAACCACATTCACACCAATATTTATTGGAACACTAAGGGAAAAAGAGACTTATAATTCCCTTTACACCAGGAAATCTGAAGGCTTCACATTTGGTGGCAGTGAGTATGTGCTCTGGGATTTCAAACCTGACAGATTTCATTTCACAATGGATATATCCATAAGTGAAGTTCATTCTATCTTAAAGACAGCAAGTTTTAATTAAAGTTTCCCACCTTGATTCTATTGTATAGAATATATTTTACTAAAGTGTGTCTTTCTTCTTTTCTTCTCCTTGGTGGCCTCAATATTAAGGAATTAAGAAAAAAACAACAGAAGAGAATATTCCAAACTGTGTTTGTTTCAGGGCAGAAAAGCAGGGCAGAGTGAGTAGCCTGTCTCTGGGCTCTGTCTCTTCTATGATAGAGGTAATTATTTAATTTTTTAAAATGCATGACTTTACATCATTGTTCACAGAATAATACTTTAATAAGAATCTCTGTTAGAAAGCAGCAAGGTGAGATTAAAAACAATGTACGTTTTTATTACCAATATTTGTGCTTCTGAAATCATGTTTTTTGTAAATTCTAAAAACATCAATGTGATGTTTGTGGTATTATCAAAACAAATGAAACACCATCGAGCAATGGTGACAAAAAAAAGTCCTTCAGTTCTCACAAGTACTGGTTTTATGAGAATGGTCACTGTCTTTCTCTCTAATCCCTGCCTTGTTTTCCTATTATTGTTCCTCTCATCTTCACTCTACAGTTAAATCGTAAAAGCCTTTGATTAAGTTATTAGACAGTTCTGAATGAAGAATCCAAATACTAATTTTCATCATTTAGGCCAACTAACAAAGAACTTCCTGTGAAGTTTTTGCACAGTGGCATAAATTTATTTAAATTTTGGTGAAAAGTGAAGGGATAAATGGGTGGCTATTATGAATAGTGGGGTCACTTACTTTTAATGACATCCATCTTGTCCTTTGATATGTATAAAGTTATTTCTAAGAGTCTTATTAGAAGATACAGCCAACTTTACGGAGTGCAATGTGTGAGCATAATTAACATCCAATAATCTGAGTTCACTCTAAGATATTTTCTACATCTTGCTAACAACTATTTCCCAGCAGGCTTAACATGTGGGGGTTACTGAGAACAATGTACCTTGTTCATATGTTTGGAAGTATATTTTGCATATTCAAGCAAAAACCCAGGAATCCTGAAGCCAATATGAATGTTGTAAGTTATTATCATCATTATTGAACATAGTTTCAATGAGTTTGTCACTATTAATTTTACTCATCATTTCCAAACTGTCATGCTTATTATAATCTGAAGGTTCTGTTTACATAGGAATTGCTACCCTGTTCCATGAGGAATTTATACTCTAAGAATCATAGATATGCCCAGATGAGCAAATTAATGAAAGTCTATGTGTTTTCTCTTTTCCATTTAGAGTGAGATAATCTCCTTCTGGGGTTATGTATATGAAGAGTATGAGGTTGTGACTGAAGATGGTTACATCCTCCCACTTTACAGAATTCCACATGGGAAGAATGAGTCTAGTCATTTAGGTAAGCTCAGAGTGAGAAAGAAAAACAAAACATTGCATTGTATTCAGTTAAATACGTTCTATGTAGAACCTTCCTATTCAATTACTTATAATAAGAACCCTCAGACCTCTATGATGCAGATATCCAAAGCTGAGGGTCTGAATGACACCTGGCTTATGTTGATTGACATGATAGCAAGGATAAACATAAGTTACTTCATGGGTTTAGCTTTCTGGACAGGGTAGAAGCTCAGAGACCTGATGGGAAAGGCCCAGAACTTTCAAGCACATTGACTCTATAGAAAGCTTTAGTTCCTGCTGGGAGAATTCATGCTATTCCTGATGTACAGCACCCATGTCATGCATCCATCTAGAATTTCAGACTACAAAGGCCATGTTCAAGTTCAGGGTTTTGTTGTTGTTTGGATTATTTGTTAAATTATCTACACATGAGACTCTCTATCTCAAACATTTGTATATGTTTATTATATTTTGTTTTTCATAAGTTTGAACTCTACTAGATGGGAATATTACTCACAAATTTTAGAAATTAAAAACTTCCAGTTAGAAAATTCATATTTATTCAACGGGTATAAAAACAAAAAATGGAACCCAACAGGTGTGATGATTATTTTACTAAAGAATATAGAGATATGTTTATGACTTTAATGTAAGCATAATGGCCCACTAACACTTCTTTTGTGGATACCAGGATATAATGGTGACCCAAATTCATGTTATCAAACATTTTCCAGAATGGGAATAAGGGGTCAAAGAGATGATCCTGGAGGATGTAAATTGGCTGAAATTACAATACTTGCATATAAAATGTAGCAATGAGTCTCATTATTTTGATGGAGCATAAAAATAATGATAAATAACAAAGATTTTCTCTCTTTGGTTTTTAGTTTCAAAGCCAGTAGTGTATTTGCAGCATGGGTGGACTCTATCTGCTTCTATTTGGCTTGTCAATCCTCCCAAGAGCAACATGGGCTTCTTTCTAGCTGATGCTGGTTTTGATGTGTGGCTGGGGAACAGCAGAGGAAATATATATGCCAGGAAACATGTGTACCTATACTCAAATTCTGAAGAATTCTGGGCTTTTAGGTAAAGAACACAAACCTTTATTTTTCCTTAAAACTGAGCTAAACCCTTTTATGTCATCATAAATTTATTATGCTCTAATAAAGGCATTTCATGAAAATATCTTCTTCTTTTTTTTTTTTTTTTTGGTTTTTCGAGACAGGGTTTCTCTGTGTAGCTTTGTGCCTTTCCTGGAACTCGCTTGGGAGACCAGGCTGGCCTCGAACTCACAGGGATCCACCTGCCTCTGAAAATATCTTCTTATGGAACAATATTTTAAAAGATTGATGGACAAAATTTGCTTAGAATTTTGTTTATAATTTTGACTAGTAGTTAAGAGGGAAGTGGATTATATATTACATATATATGTATTTTACATGCAAAAACTCATGAATTAAACATATAGTACAAGTCAGGTCTAGAGCAAACATGCCTTGAAATTTAGTCTGTCACTTAGCTGTCTATGACAACTCCTTTCAAAGTACACAAACACAAGATCCTATCAAGGTTTCTGTGGGCATTGAATGAATGGACCATCTAGACAGCTAACAGTGAGTAAAAGATTGGAGGTTTTTGATTAACGCAATCTCATTATTCAGGTTTCTCTTTAGAGAGACTCCTCAAGTTCATGTTTTAATATATAAAGTGTAAGTTTTAATTATTAATTAACAATTAACTCATACTATGTTCTTTTTGTGTCATGCAGTTATGATCAACTCATAAGATATGATCTTCCTGCCACCATTGACTTCATTGTGAACAAAACAGGACAGAAGCAAATTTACTATGTTGGCCATTCCCAGGGCGCCCTTCTTGGTATGTGGGGAGACTAAGATCTGATCATATGTTATTTTTATCATAAAAGCTCACAAAAAAATCTTCTGAAAATATATTTATATTTTATAAATGACATTATCTCAGTATTTAGAGATACTTAGACTAGCCAATGATCCTGTTATTAAATGGTTTTAGGTAATAAACATCCAAGTTTCTTGTTGTTGTTTAGTAGAGGGGTTTGGTGTGTAGCCCAGGATAACTTTAACCTCACAATCCTGCCTTAGCTTCCTGAGTGATGACATTACAGGTTTGAGCCACAGGATCTCGCTAAGTTTTTCAAATTAACAACAGGCACAATTAATATATTTGCTTATCTACTTTTTAAACACCATCATTCCAAACATGTAACACATTTAAATAATCTGTTTGTGTCACATATATTTGGGATTCTCTGCAACTGGAGTTTCTAAGACTAAGTAGGCATATTTGTTTCAATGTCCTTATACTGATATTTTAATAGGAAAATGATATGTAGGCACTGTTTGGGATTCTTTTTTTTTTTAGTTTGGGCTCTTTGAACAAAGTCTGAGGGCCTAGTGAGTTTCCACAAAGCTTTAATCTCCTTATATTTTTTCTGGACAAGTCTGAGGCATGTCAATTTTATACTAAAAATCCTATAAATAATAAATGCTTCCAAACCTGACTACCTGGGAAAACATTGCTAATTAAATTGCATATCATTTGTTTAAACATGTGGTGTCATTACTACTTGAAAGATAATTTGCTGTCTGTTACTTACAATATATAGTGTACACTAAAGAAATCTGATTTTTCCAAAGCTCAGAAATTAATAAGGCAGGCTATGTCAAGAACAACATAAATCCTCATACATTTAGGGTCATATTTTTTCTTGTGGGGCCATCTTCCTAGGAGATTCATTGCAAGATGCTTAGTTTTATTCAAGTATCTACCAATTTGATCAGCTCATTCCCCTTTGGAATTATGCCAAGCAAAAAATGTCTGTGCAAATCACAAATGTTGCTGAAGCTCAAAAGCATCCTTAACGAAACAAACACCACAAAAGATGGAACGGCAATTACAGAAGTTTTATTTGATAGTCTTGTAGATAGCAAGTAGGAAAGCAAAGAGATGTGGGGCTGCCGATCTGTGGCCACAACAGAATGAATTTCTAGAGGTCAGTAGAGATTTAGGAGTCCCAAATATGGTTGATTTCTTTAAAATCTTGAGACTTTTGTATCAATAGTCATTAAATATGATTATATACATGTGGACATACATACACACACACTCACACACACATACATATCAGGACATTGGAGTAAGGAGCACACAGAATGCCATAGAGATTGTCAGGTGGCATGGAAGGGACATCTCCACTCTCACGGAAGACTATATGGCAAAAATATTAAGCTTAACCCAAACTTACAGGCACACTTTTGGAACAAAGATTACTCAAAGACCACAAGCAATTGTAAAAAGTGTGATGATTGTGTGAAGACCCTTAATATATGCTAACCACTGTTAGGGTGACCAGAAGAGAAAAGAAATGTTAAAAAAAAAAAGTGCACTGGCTACACAACACTTAGTAAACAGGATTCCAACAGTATGAGTGTGCTGGTTTGTTTGTTTGTTTGTTTTTTCAACTTAATGCAAACCTAGACATATCCCAGAAGAGGGAACTTAATTAAAGTACTTCTCTGATGAGATTTATCTTCAGACATGTCTGTCGTTCTTTTTCTTGATAGGTAATTGCTGTAGAAGGGCTCATCCCACTATAGGTAGTGCCATTCCTTTGCAGTTGAGCCTGAGCTGTATGAGCAAGCCAAAGGAAGTAAGCCAGTAGGCAGCATCCCTCTCATACCTGCTTCAGTTCCTGCTTCCAGGTCCCTGCCTTGAACACCTTCCTGGCTTTTCTTGATAATGGTCTCAAATCTCCAAAAATGATAAACTCTTTCCTCCCCAAGTTAATGTTTTATCACAAAAACAGAAAGCAAACTAGGGCAAGAAAAGAGCTTTATTAGTAAGTTCAGGAAAGGTTCATTTATCTAATTGTTTATTAAAAATTCAGTAGGAGTTAGGTGGTGGCGGCGCATGCCTTTAAGTCCAGCACTCAGGAGACAGAGGCAGGCAGATCTCTGAGTTCGAGGCCAGCCTAGTCTACAGAGTGAGTTCCAGGAACAGGCTCCAAAGCTACACAGAGAAACACTGTTTTGAGAAAAACAAAACAAAACAAAATGTACTAGGAGTCACCCAGTGTCAAGCTCAGCACCCCAAACCATTCATTCAAAGAAATTGATGCAAGTAAAAGAAAGAAATTCAGTGGTTCACGAGCAGGTGTTTTAGAGGGGAATTACCAGAGATAGCCTTGAAATATGTGAGAAAGAACACACACTTAATCAAGGTGGTGAACTAGCCAAATGACATAAGGAGTTTAAATCAAGGCATTAAAGTGGTGGCTCAGTGGTTAAGAGCACAACCACTCACTCATCCAGAGGATCTAGGTTCAATTCTCAGTACCCACAATACATCACACAACTGTTTGTAACTCCCATGACAGGCGATCCTCCATTATATTCTGGCCTCCTCAGGCACCAAGCACATACCTGGTGCACAGACCTACGCGCAGGTGAAACATCCAAACACATAAAAATAAAATAAACAGATAGAACACTAGTAAATTAATTTCAATCTTATTTTCTTTCAGTCTTTGGGGCATTTTCAACAAATACACAACTGGCTCGGAAGATCAAAATCAATTTTTCACTGGGTCCAGTTGCAACTCTTCAACATTCAAAAGGGGTCATCCGCTCGATTGCACTCTTGGAAACAACTACAACCAAGGTTTGTAATACTACTAACATGGTGCCAGAAACAGCAAAACACTTAGAGTTTTCAAAACAAGGGAGTGCTGATTTCACTGCTGTTTCCCTCACGGCCACAGTGCGACTCCCCCAGAACTCCAGCAGGGTCTTACAGGGCTCTGTCTTCTCATATTACAGTTAATGGGTTTTTTTTTCTTCATTTTATCCATTTACTTTTCCTATCTTCTGATATTTTTATCGACATACTTTATTTTGTGCAAATATGCCACCTGCATTTTTTTTAATTTTTTTTCAATTTTGTTTATTTTATTTTATGTGTATGAGTGTTTTGCCTGTGTGTGCATAGGTACAGGACATGTGTGTCTGGTGCCTGAGGGGAAGGTCAGAAAAATACATCAGAGACCCTTGAACTGGAGTTACTGATATTTATCTGTCACAAAATGGGTATGAGAACTGAACCATATCTTCTTCAAGAACAGAAAGTGCTCTTAACTGCCCGCTGAGGCATCTCTCCAGTCCCTGCATTCATTTTAAAGGGTTGTTTTTTGTTTTTTGGGTTTTTTTAGTGATGCCTCAAGTATTTTCCTTTAACATGTTTCCCCTTTTCATATTTTGCTGCCCACTCCTGACAAAACATTGTGAAATGTATGACATCTAGATTTCTGAGACCTACCGGTTGCTGTTGATTTTCCTGAAATATGAGTCAGGGTAAAGATGGCCTCCTAAAACAGCTGTGAACATTTCCCTTAATTTCATTTTTAGGGAAGGAATCATATAGCCAATGCTTTCATATTTGATAAATTTCAGTATAAATTATCTGGTCTTGTCATTTTTGGAAAATGTAAATTACAAATTCAACTTAACTAGACATGGATATTTAGATGTTTTATCTGCTGCTGCATGAAATTAGGAAATTTGTTTTCAAACAATGGGCCTATTTCATCTGTCATAATGACATCATTGCTATGAAATTATTCCCCCAAGATTCTATAAGAGATACAAAGCACTATCATAAGCTATGTCTTACCTCTGCCATTTTAGTTCTCAAGAGGGTATGGCCTGAAATTGTTGTGTGTTCAAGGGTAGCTTGGGTGTAGGAAGTTTAGCTTTGTTTTGTTTTGGATTTTATTTTTATTTTTAATTATGTGTGTGTATGTGTTTGCACACATAAGTGTTTTGCCTGTGTGTGTGTGTGTGTGTGTGTGTGTGTGTGTGTGTGTGTGTGTATGTGTGTATAGCACATGTGTGCCTGCTCTCTGGAGAGGTCAGAAAAATACATCAGAGACCCTTGAGCCGGAGTTATCGATGGTTATCTGCAGATATTGTAGTACCTGTGGAGGTCAGAAGAGGGCGTCAGAGCCTCTGAAGCTGGTGTTTTAAGCCATATGTAAGTAGCCTGATGTGGGTGCTGATAGTCTAACTCAAGTCCTCTGCAAGAGCAGTCTGTACACTTCTTTCCACCCTTAGGTTCATCGTGCAGTTTTGATGTTACACTTTCAAGTATAATTTGAATTTAAATCACTTTGTCTTCTGCTTGATATCTTACTTGGTCTGTTGGCGACTTTTAAGTGTTTCAAGTGCTTGGAGATTTTGATGTATGTCTGGTGTTGACTTCTACTTCAATTTCATTTTGTTCAAAAATATGATTTTCATGTCTAGATCCTTTTACATTCACTGAGAATTGTTTTACAGCTTCAAATGTCTACCTGTGTAAACACTCTTTATGCATTTAAAATGACATGCATTGACAGTGAGTGCATTCTGCTGACCCTGGTTTGCTTTAGAGACCTGTGTTATATTGCTCACAATAGCTATCATCTAGTCTTCATCTATAGCAACTTCTATCTTTTATTGATTACTGAGAGAGGAGAATTGAATGTGTGGCATGTCACTGGATCTTTAAGTTCTCTCCTGGCAGTTATCAAATTTTGCTTCACGAACTGTTAAACTTCCTTGTGTGAATAAACACTTAGGATTTGAAACTTTGGGGATTTTTTTTTCCCGAGACAGGGTTTCTCTGTGTAGCTTTGTGCCTTTATATGCTCTTAATGAAGTGATCCTGTTACAATATAATCCAACTAACCTCTGAAGACTCTGCTACGTGATCTACATTGCATAAAATATTTAACGTAGCTCTAATCTCTTTGAATTGCAACTTTTCCTTCATCATAATTAACCTAGTGGGCTAAACTTAAAAATTAGTTTTATTTTAGAAAGCATGGTTAGACCTTTCTTAAATATAAACCTACTTAGCCATGTTTGATTATTGCATTTAGAATATTTGCATTTAAATTACCATTAATTGTATTTTTAAAATTACTATTTATATTTGAACAATCTGTTTTGTGTTCTAATTTCTTCTGTCTTTGTAGTACATATTATAATTTCATTTTTATCTGCTTTATGGCTTGCTGTGACCAAGCACTATTTAATTTTGTTTTGTTTTGTTGTAGGAAGCTATTAAAATTTGGCAGCAAAATCCAACCTATATCATGTTTTCTGCACAAATAATAATTACTATATAATTGTATTATTTAAAACCTGTCTTAAATTAGTAAACTCGCATTTCTCCTTCATTAGAATTTGTGTTACTGTGTCTTTTACATTAACATATATCTCCAAGTTCATTATTTTCCTTTAAATAAACTTTAGATTTTAAGGTACATTAAACTATGAAAAAAATCTATGAATTTTTATATATTGCTTTTTATTTTACTGTAGTGATTTTGCTTTCCACCCATGTCCATTTTCCCACAGATAAGAGAAATGCATTTGACCTTCATTGCAATGCAACGAATTACCTTGGCTCACTTATATCCAAATAGTCTTTTTCTATCTGTGTATATCAACAGTATTCTTATTGTTGATAGAAATCAGGATTTAGTGGGTTTGAAATACTGGTGGATTAAAGAAGTTGCTCCATTTCTTTTTCCTGTGCTGTTGTTTCTCAGGAGAATTCAGCCCCCACTGTCATGCATTTCCTATGTCTTGATGTCTGTTTTTTATAGTCACTTATATTTTCTCATTTATGTTTAGCAATCTGATTATTATGTGCCTTGGTGTGACTGGTTCATGTTTCTTAGGCTTGAGTCCATGTACCTTAATGTTCCTTTGGGAAGACAGATTGGTTACCTAAGGCTTCAAGAGTTACTTACCTGGGGATGGAGGCTCCTGCAGAGCCAGCACTTGGTCCATCTAGGCTTCATGTGACAGTAACACCATCTGAGGCTACAAGTAAAATGGCCTCTAAAAGTTTTTCTGTAATTATTTCTTAAAGTGTATTTTGTAGGTCTAACTTTTCAGCCTCCTCTTCAGGGACAGCAACACATAGTATTTACTTAGTTCTATTTACATAAGAATATAGGAGCTGGAGAGAGGGCTCTTTGGTTAAGAGGATAACCATCTTCCAGAGGATGCTTGCTTGATTCCCAGAACCTACATGCGGTAGCTCACAGCTGCCTGCAACTCCAGCTCCAAGGGCATGCCTCACGTCTGGCTTCTATGGCAAGTACTCAAGTGCACATACCCACACCTACATACATATAATTTCTTTCTTACTTTAAAATGTTTGACAACATTTGTAAATACATTTTTACAATACTTATAAATTTTGCAAGGCAATGTTTGTAAATAAAATACATTTTACTTTATTCTGTAAGTACTATATGCGAGCCATTTTAGTACTCTTTACTTATCAATTTATTGTCTTTATATCCATTCACTTATCTGGAAGTATTTAGTATTTATTGTAGGCCATGTATGTTAGTGGAAAATTCTGTTGTTTATTGCATATCTTGGGAATTTACTGCTTTGTTTCCTAAGAGTGATTTTACTGCTTATGGAAGTCTTGGTGAACCATGTTTTATTTTAGAAAGTTTAATATATCCTTTTACTGTCTGTGGACCTCTGTGGTTTCTGATGACAAGTTACCTCTTAATCACATTGAACATTCTTTGTGTGTGAATAGTTCCTTCATTTAACTGGGATTCTTTGCTTTGGACAATTTGGTCACAGCATTCTTGGTGTAGTGTGTGTTTGACTGTAGAATGTCTTAGTATAGTGTGGGTTTCACTGTAGGGCATCTTGGTGTGACATGGGTTTGAGTGTAGCATGTCTTGGTGTAGTGTGAGTTTGACTGTAGCATGTCTTGATACAGTGTGGTTTGAGTATAGTATGTCTTGGTGTAGTGTGGGTTTGACTGTAGCATGTCTTAGTATACTATGGGTTTGGCTGTAGCATGTCTTGGTGTTGAGTCTACAGTAATGTGTCTTGCTGTAACTTTGGTTGCAGCATGTCTTGGTA